>VXBX01006027.1:86364-123479 GCA_013400415.1 Scytalopus superciliaris | reverse complement strand
TTTTTTTTTTTTTTCAGTCTGTCTTTCCCTGCTATCTGATTTCTTTACTCTTTTCTAAGAAGTTCACTCTCATCATCATCTCATGCTTTTTTTCCCTCCTGAAATATCTGCTTGGCCTCACTCTCCCAGGTGAGGGAACCCATAAGAGTTCAACCTGTCCCTCTCTGGTAAAGAGCAGCATCTTGACCTCTCCTGCTGTCTAGAAGGGCAGTGCAAACAGGAAGTTAATAACAATGAACTGGCTGCAAAGATACAGTGGATGTGCCCAAACTGTGAGGGTTGCACCCTGCAGCTCAACAGGGCAGGTGAAAGTAGCTCTGACCTGTTGGGTAGGAGAGGAAGCCCAGACCTGATCGTGATCAAGGGGACTTGTGGTGCACAAGACATAGTTACTCTCACTGGAACATTGTTTCTAAAGAAACAAAATAGGATGCAGAGCCATATCTTGCAGCAGCCCTCAGCAGGTCCTGTCTACCAGTGATGTAGTTCTCTGCAAAAGAGGGTTGACTCAGCATGACCACACTCTTCTGAGCCACTTCCAGCAGGTCCTACAGAAACCAGATGGCCATTCATGCAGTGACTTGATTTATCTTGTGAAATCAAATGGTGAAAGAGAGGAGTTGACAGAAGGGAGTGGTTGTCATCACCCCCATGAGATACAGGAGCTTTTTTCCAACTATGAATGAAGGAATAACATTCAGAAACTATTCAGGCCCTTCATTCAAACACATTCAAACAGATACTGTTGAGCACTATTCATGTCACAAAGGTTTGTTTAACTGGGAGACAGCGAGGCCCAGGAACGAACAAACACAGAGTTTGAAAGTTTTCAAGGGTGCTAAGCTAAATTCAGAATGATGCCTTACAAAGGCTAGCTGTTGTGTAGTTCGCAAAAGTTCACCACGAGAAGAAATGTTCATGTGAGCAAAAGTTACTGTGCAAAGCTCAAGCTTTAATGTCACACAAAGACCAGTCTAAGAGTCTCCCAGTCACCCAGAGCAAGAGGCAAGGTTTTACAAGTCCCCACTCTTTCAAACAGTTTTACTGCAATAGGCAAGACTTGGTTGTGTACTGCCTGCAACAGCAATCAAGTAACCTGTGATCCTTGAAGGGCCAGATTTCTGTCGACCCTGTTGAGCCAGCTCTCAAACACACTTTGTGAAGGCAACTTCCAGATGGAGTGAGTGTAAATCTACTCGCTTGGCAGCGCATGCTGCTCAACCAAGTGTCTAGGAGTCGGGAATTCACTAATTCAAAAAGTTGTTGGATCTTAACCAAATCCCATTGACTCATCTCTCAAATTATTCAGCAGGCTGCAATATTTACAATCCATTGTTTTAAGAAAATGGTGCAAACTATATGTCTCTGTCAGATAAATTATTCACATGAGTAATATGCCCCTGCCATTGTTCATAAATATAGCTCCTGACCCAGTTATTTCTCCAGTTGTCTAACTACTGCTTCAGGTAGCTCATGCTTTTGAGAAGCTACAGACTTCAGCAAAAATAACTCACCCATTTCAGTCAGCTTAGCCACACCTCCTTTGCCAGTGAATCGCAGGGAACTTTACAAATAAGATTAAGATTGTTGTCTTCATTTTATGGATAAGGCAGCAGAGTCATGGTAAAGGTGGTGTCATATCCAAAACTGAACAGTGATGGAGCCAGGAGCACAATCCTACTTGAAGATACTCAGTCCTGTAATGAAATGCATACTTTTTCAGACGTGGCTGGTAGCTCTGACCCTTTGGAAAATGCCTGGCTTTATTTTCAGGTGTCTGAGATAGTATTAAGCTGTCGGGTTGGAAATGGAGTCCCACAAGAGGACACTTGGGGATCCCAACAGGCAATGAGACACAATCTCATGATACTCTGGCCAACCCAGAGAGCCACAGATCCTGTTGAGGACGTTCAGGTCAAGGAGGCATGCAGAGACTGAATTCAGGAGAACTTGTATGTCGAGATACCTTTGCTATGGCATTACCAAGCAGAAACCTGGCATTTGGATAAAAAGGCCGTAAGATTTTCTTGGAGCATTCAAGCTCTAGACTAGACTGGTGACAGGAAGGGTAACATTAACATACAAGGAAAACCACGGGAAACAGAGTATTAATGGCTAAGGCACAGGTCTTACCAAATGGAGAGACAGAGGCAGAGAGATAACAGAAGTAGTGAGTGCATAGACTTTGCAGAGGGGTAGAAACACAGCCAAACCTTAAAAAATTTTCATTAATGCACATTATTGAAAGAATGTAACACAGAAAAATGGAATTTTCCCCTCCGAGGGGGGAAGTCTGGGGAGGTGGTTGATGCCAAATGTTTCCGCTGTGCTTGATACAAGGTTTTGGCAGGTATCTGCACAAATGGAGCACACATTTGTGCTCATGTAGCAAAGGAGAAGATTTCTTCTCCACAGTGATTGGTTTTGATGATTTGAATGAAAGCATTACATTTTTGATGGTGAAAAGTGTGCAAAGGTTTACATAAACAAAGTTTTTTGATCAGAAGGAAAATAGCAGGGGTAGAATCTCTGCGTAAGACTGAAAAGAAACGGAGTGCTGGGCTAAAGCTGAAAAATTAAAAATACACTTTGTGTGTAGTATAAATATGTTCTTAGGAGAAAAATTATCAGAGAAAAAGGGCCAGAGATGTAGCAGGACTAAGACCATCACACTCCAGGTACATCAGCAGAGACTGGTACAAAAAGGACAGGCATCCCTTAAAATAATGAATGATAAAAGGAAATTTATGCTTAATCCAGCTACTTGACCTGAGAGGCTGAAAATGGGTCTGTGCAGATAGGACCATAAAATGCTGGTTGCTCTGAAAGGTCTGAGGTAGTTAATCAGAGGACTGTATGAAAGAAGTTCAGCCCTGAGCTGCTAAGACAGTAAGTGAAAAACTGAGAAGCCCTCAGACTCTTCCATGAGAGGTATTGGTGAGGTCCTCCTAAAAGCATGACTTTATGCCTCACAGATACTAATAAAAATATCACTGTTGTAAAAGAGAACATGGATTTACTATGGTATTTGGGTGTCAAAGGTTTCATGTCTTCACCTACTGATGGCTCATAATATCTGAAAAGGACACTACGTCACCTACTGCTGCTACTGAAAAGAGCATGACAAACTTGTCTTGGCAACAGTGAAGATTTTATTGTTACTAAGAGAGAGAGAGTATTTGTGTATCAAATAAAAAACCTAGAAGAGAGATCATAGTCAGAAACACAGCCTCTAGAGCAACAGTCTGAAAGGCAACAGTGCAAAGACAGGGTGATGTTGCCATGGCCTTCAGTGAGGGGAACAGCTGATGACTCCTCCTCCAAGGGCTACAGTACAGACCAGAGTGAGAGAGAGAATCTTCACAGTCCAGGCATCTTTATGATGCTCTTTTGTTACAGATTTTCACAGGGACACAGGAATTGCCCTGCTTTTACACCTAAAGCTCCAGCCCTGGGAAGTGACCCACTCCAAGCTCAGAACCTGCAGAGTCCATCTCCTGGCATGCAGTATGCAAGGGCTGAGTGTCTCGTCATGCAGCTCAACAACCCTTATTCCAGGAGAGAGGATTAGCAGGAGACAGCGCCATTAAACAAGGGGCTGCTCTGCTCTCTACCTATAATAACTATGGCAATCTTCAATAGTTCATGACCACAGGCTGCACCCACTGGTGGTCCAGAGTGGACCAAACTGCTGTGAAGTCCCAGACACACATAATAGTCCAGTTAATAGGCCAGTTAGCAAAGCTATCAGTCTAGTAAAGTACCTATTGGCATCGGAGGGAGAGAGGTAAGCAGGTATATACGTAGTACATTTAAATTATAAAATAACAAGAGGGATATGTGCACTGTCAGCTGCAGACATTTTTTCAAAAATAAATGAAAAATCAAGCTTACCTATGCTATGAGAAAGTGAGCTCAGGAGCAGCAAGAATTTGTTGGTATATTAAGAAATAGTTAAAGAGAAGCCAGTTATAAAACAGAATGGGGTGTCCTGAAAGCTGCTGCCATGCATGGGAAATGATGCTGTAAATCCATACAGGACACCAGAGGTGGTTCTGCATGTTTGTGAAATAACCATCTCAAGCACCTTGTCCAAAACGTAGGCAGGAGGAAGATGAGTGTGTTTACAGAAATTCTGACCAGAAAGGATACTTGCAGCAGCATGAGCTCCCCACAGCACTAAATGGTTTTGCTTCTGGCAAGCACTTATGGGACCTCTCTCTGAAGCCAGGAGTAGCCAGAATATAAACTGGATGATCATGGTTATTCTGATTAACAAGCAAATGATAAGCTTTCCATATCCTTTGTAATCCTTAGTGTTGTTCGCTAAATGCTATTAGAACAAGGAAGCTTAGCTGGGAAACTACCAGGTATGGAACTGTGCATTTATAAGTCTCTGGCATGACGTGCATGGACTGACCACTGTGTTACACAACAGTGGGCACTTGAAAGTCAGCCACCAAAAGTAATTTTCTTTCTCAAAATTCATGGCCTCATGGGCTTTTTGACCAAACACCAAAATCCCAGCTGAATTATACAAAAGTCTTATTATTGTGCAGTCCATGCACATGCTTCTGAGGTCTTCTTGATTCTCTCTGTTCTCTCCAAAATGGAAGGCTGTAATGCAGTCAAAAAAGAGGTGTCCTTTGAGAAAAGATGATGCCTATGGACAGCAAAGCTGTTTCTTCATGTAGATATCCCCCAAATACTCAGATCCCTAAACAAGAAAGGAACATTAAATAGCTCCAGATCTGGCCTGGTTTGGTCAGAGGACATCTCCAGCTCCTTGACAGCAGGCAGTTGCTGAAAGTCTATTTTTTCACTTGCTGCTGCAAAAAAAATACTCCCACTGACTTACGTGTTCTTTGACAGGATAGTTGATGTTTCCACCACTGAAACACCAGTTGAGGTTTCAACACATCACTAAAAGAGGTGTCTCTGAATTTGCAGTTTCCTACAGAAGTCTGTGAAGCCAAGAGTCCCCATGTCTATCACACGTGAGGGGGATGTATGAAAGTCTATTTCCCACAAATGCCACCACCCTTGCAGCAAACACACACACACACACATGGAAACGAAGCAGCTCCTTCAGTGACAGATGTCTATTTTCCTTTTCACAAACAGCAAAGTATGAGAGAAAGAGGAGTCCTGGAGATACCTGTTTCACAGTGGTTTCACACTGGTGATCTAAAACCATAGATGAGTTTTCTTGATCAAAATAGAGTGTTTGTTTCCTCTTTGCAGTTGCTTGGGAGCAACCGCATTCAAAGTTGTAGCATACAGAAGTGTTCTGTTGAGAAAAGGGTTGTGTGTTCCCATCCCTGTGCATTCATGAGTAGGCACAGATGTTAAGCTTTCCCTTTCCCTTCCAATCCATATCCCTTATTTGCCAGTCAGCCCCTCCTTCAAAAAGAAATAAAGATGCATTTCTCCCCTTTGTTTGGATATAATAGGGTATTTCTATTTTATCCTTTGAAATACATATTTGTTCCATGGAGTCCATGGAGTCTCAGAACCAGAAAATACCACCCCATGATGATGGCTGATAGCCTGTGTCTTGTGTGTGCCTGCTCTGCCAGGCTGTAGCCTACACTAATTCTTCATGTGTGGACAAAGACAGCAAGACTGTTCCCTGCAAGTGGATAACAGCTTCATTGCTCTAAGAGATGCCATTTAAAGCAATGTTAGAGACAACTTACTGGTAGCTAGCTTGTGTGTATATAAAAAAAATATAACAAACCAAATAAAATTCTTGCTGTCCAGCACAAAGTTATTGGATCTCAGACTTGCTGGCATTTGCTTTTGGAATGAAGAGGGAAGTATCTCTATAAAGTTTCCATTGATCTATAAAGCAGAAACATCTGCTGGAAGTGTTGTCCCAGGCCATCTCTGACTGCAGTCAGCAGGAGGCGAGCCTGTGGTTATTAGCTTTCTCTCTCCCTTCCACAGTAGATGTCATTGCAGTGAACATGAAGCACAATAAGTAAGTTTACAGGATACAGACTAACTCAGCCAGAAAATACAAAACACAAACATGGAAAAAAAGCATCATGAGAAGACTCTCAGCAGCTTTCGGATTAGTGATGTAGTCCTGCCAATGCAGAAAGAGAACCACTGGACCAGCTGCCTTGAACCACCCCTGGGATCTGCCTCCATTAAAAATGCCATAAGGACCATTTTAAAGCTCCCTTCTGCAATTCTATATGAAAGTGCTTGCAAGGCTGGGATTTAATAAAACACTGTCCTCTCTGGTAGGATTTTTGGAGAGTTTAATTCAATTTGCAGTGTAGTTTATGCCACATACCCACACTGAGAATTTTAATTTCCTCAGTGATGCTAATCAGTATGCACTTCCAATAGGGCTAACAGTATCCCACAGGTACTGGAGTAGTGGAAACTTCCCAGCACAGAGATGAACATGGCATTTACTGCTGGCAGCAATATTAAAGAAGTCAAGCAAAGCTGGTGTTCTCTTGGGCAAATTTTGTGTTTCCCCAGGCTGCTTTTCACAATGTTGCTGGTTGTTTAACCTACAGGAAAATTTGGAGGGCAGCCTCCCAGCATTGCACCTAGACATTTCCCCCGTGAAACCAACACTACTTCCACACCACAGCCACTAGTGACATGGGACACTGGTGGGTCCTCCACCACCCCCACCACAGTGCCTGCTACAGCTTCCTGCACCCTGTAATGCTGAACACCTACCATTTCACTTCCCCTTCTGTGAGAAAAGAGGGGGCAAATAGGGACAGTTTTCATCACCTGCAGCATCCAACAAGCCCCAGACTGGCTTGTGAAAAAGGCGTTTTGCTGCCCTGGAGGGATTTAAGGGTCCGAGGCTAATGTGGTGCTCTGTACTTGGTGAGGGATCAGTTTGGACAAGCACTCCAAGGCAAGCATCCGAGCAAGGTCCACCTGTGGCACAGCCAGTGCTGCTGCCCCCAAGGCATGCCAGGACCTCCTGAGGCTTTGCCACCCCCAGTGCCTCGATGCCTCCAGATCCTTAACAGGCTCTGCGTAAGTGTCCAGCAAACATCACTGCTACAGACACAGCCAGTGCTTCTGTGAGGCTCAGCAACATTTCCCTTCTTCAGGGGAACCAAGAGCTAGCTGGTACAGAGAACAGTCTTTTTAATAGCAGGATCAATGAGACTCTTCTTATTATGCCGTGCTGGTTATAGCATGTCACTCTGTCATCACCCTATCATTGCTCTGCTCTGCACACCACTTATTGTAACTTTAATGGTGTTATACTTACCAAGGTTATAATTACACATTATAGTGTGGCTTTCCTACACTGAAAAAGGACTAAACGTGCAATTACACAGCTCATAAATAGAAGGATGCCATAGCACTGCATAAGCACACATGCCCACAGAAAACCTTTAATTACGGTTGCAAATAGATTATAAGATTTTACAAATATGTTGTTCCGATTCTGGTAATTGTTAGCAACACCTCTTGGTGAGAACCTCTATCTGCACAGGATTTGCCCCAGCAAAACCTCTCTGTACAGGAGTGAGGACTGATACCTGCAAAGCCCTCATTAACTAGAAAAGCATCATTTAAAAAATAATTTGCTGGGGTTTATTGTTAATATTGTTTGATATAGTTAAAGATAAATAACCTATGTGAACCTTTTAACATTATTTTAGTATTCAGAAACACTAACCCTGACAATCAAAAATATTATCAAGTGAAAAAGCATGTGTGCCAAATTCAGTGACCCCTCAAAACTTTAACATTAGAGCTAAAGCAAAAAACATATGGCAAATACAAATGACTAGGTAACTATTGATACTAAGATTAACTGTGAACGTGACAAGATGAGAACTAAGCACTTTCTTTCAAAAGTGCTCCTCATTTGACTCATAAATACCCATCAAAGGGGATCATGGGGAAAACTAATCTCATCTCCAATCCCAAGAGGGTTTCTGAGAGAAATCTACCGCATGTTACTGATGTGAAAAGTCATAATGCAACCAGACTCTACCAAGAGGATTTTCCAAAAGAAAATTAGAAAATTTTTAACACTCAGTAGTTCACCTAAAATAAAAGCATACCAAATGATAATGATCTTTCTTAGCCACTCCCTCACCTAACACTATTCAGGTGGGGCCATCCACATCTGAGCTTTAATAACCACACAAGATTTTTTTCCTCAAACTGCCTTGCAAAGAAAATCATGCACATCCCATCATATGTGTTCAACATGGTCCCTGCTGTTGTGGGGCCACCAGCAGCACCAAGTGGGAATGCCTCGGTGACCAGCTCCAGCGAGTCTGTACTGGGGTTATGGAGGATGAGCTTGTGCAAGGGAAGGGGGCAGAGGGGCTCAGAAGCACACAGAGCCCATGTTCTGGAGGACGGCACCAAGATTTCCAGCAAAGGGAAAACATTCCCCTTAGGTCTTTCCATGAATAACCTCAGAGCAGGCCAAGTGGAGGTATCTGGGCAACCATCTCAAATGACAACTCCACTTATCCTATGGCTGTGTGTCTAACATCAGATAGATGGCTAAATTCCACTGATTATCAAATGTCCACATTGGCCAAATGTTGAGCTATCTCTCTACATGCACAGATTCGGTTTGTAGCATAAGAAGAGTGATATGACATCTTCAGTTGCACTTCTCTTAAAATAGCTTTTAAATTAATTACAGCATTTTCCACTCAGTTGCTCATGGTGGTGCAGAGTCCTGTGATCTATGAGAGGCATGAATTTCAGAAAGAGAAAGGGGCCACTTTCCCTTTCCTACCTTCTTTTTCTCACATTAAAACAACAACCACGTGCAAATAAAACATACAAAAGATGAGAAAAATAACTCAGTGTCTAAGATTTCCTAGTTATGGCTGTGTTTTCTAGTATCATATTCCTATGCGTATTACTTCAAGAGGGAAATGTCTGTATCTGAAGTTTTCTACTTGGCTACAGTAATTTCATCTCACTCCCTCTTGTTTTCAGCAACAAAAGCATCAAACAAAAGTCTGTAGGCTCATAAAGACAGAGTTAACAAGAATACACGCATATATACTGGACAACCTAAATCCTGACCACAGATACAGATAGGAGCACACAGATGCATAGAAACATCCAACTTCTACCTCCCTTATGCATTGAGAAGTCCAACTGGAAGTACTTAACAGAGGGATATGAAGAAAGTGTGCAGGATATGGGTCTGGAACGTGGAGGAAGAAGAAAATTTCAGTTCTGAGGGTCAAACGAGTTTCTGATGCTTTTTGTAAAATAGCAGGAGCTTAAGTCAGCATTTTCAGGATTTATTTTCAATTTTAAGTGCTTTAAAATGAGACTGAGGCCTGATCTTTTTAAAGGGGCTTGGTGATTTCTCAAAACCAGACCCCTTGCTCCAGTCAAGTAAAACAGAGAGCAATCAATATCAACTCCCATTTTTTAAACCCCTACATTTTGGCTGTGACAGCATTTGGCTTTTGGCAATGCTATTGGCTGTGAAGTCTCAGCTGAAAGCATGCACACTCACAACTTACCAACCTTCCTGCACAGGATAAATTGACAGGAGGAAATGGAAGAAATTTTACAGTAATTTTTTGCAACATGAATTAATTCTGTGCCAGGGAAAACAATGGGAAAATGTGCATCTATTTGACAGCCTTGTGCCCTGGCTAGCTATTAGCTGACTGTCATGAAAACTCCTATGAGCTCTCACACCTCCATATTCTGCTACAGTGGGACAGATTTCTTGTTCAGGAAGCACATCCCTGTGGGAACAGAGGAGAGCTTCAGTCAACAGAGGCCTTGAGACAACACTGGTGGTGCCCAATCCAGTAGGAATGGAGGGAAGTAAGCTCGGCAATAAAAGATGAGTAAGGTTCTCTTAGACTTTTAGAGATTGGAGGGGATAAGCAGGTAGAAAGCAGTCTCCCAGGTCTGAAGGCAAAAAGGAAACAAGACCAAAGTCCCTGAGGGGAGGGACAGCACAGCGTTCAGAAACGAGAAGTGGGAAAGAATCAGTTTAAAACAAATAACAACTGACCTGTCACTGGCATCACTTGCACTCATGGATGAACATGTATACCAGTGAGGAATGAAGTCATTGGTAATCTTACAGGACATTCTGGGAGCTGTATTTGTTCCAAGGGGTTCAAAACTAATTGTTCAAGTATGATACACTGGTGGCATTGCTATATCAGTCAAAAGAAAACAACACAAAAGCACTGGAGGAAAGACTAAGCTCATCGCCCCCCACTACACAATGAAATGTGCTCCCAAAGGTGTCTAGAGAGTCATGATGTTCAGTTCAGTGCTTCCCAATCAAAAAGCAGCAGCAGACAGTCCAAACCCTGTCAGTGTTACAGAGGAAATAGCCAAACCCACTGAATGGCATTTGCCAGTGGTTATAAGGCCTGAACAAAAACGGTTGAGTCAGCATATCCTTTGACCTAAATCAACATAACAAAGTGCTTGAGAGAAGCACTGACCTATTCGCAGTGGACAACATCTTTCCAAGATGAATGCCCAAGTTTTTTTCCCTTTTTAGATGCCGCAAATGGTTTTTGGCAGATGCTTCTACACCCAGATGGCGCCAAGTTAACTACTTTTATTATGCCTTTTGGATGGTAATCTTTCCGCAGACTTCCTTTTGGCATCGCTACTGCACCCAATATATTCCAAAGGAAATGACAAGGCTACTGCAGCACCTGGAAAGGGATAGTTTCTTGTACAGAAAAAGTCCTGGGATATTACCATTGAGAAAAGAAACATGATAAAAGCCAGTCTAGATTCCCAGAGACACTTGGTATTCAGGCCTGAAAGGCAATAAACAATGGGCTAAATCAAAACTAGCTGAACTATTGAGATAACAGGCATGAAAACTAAGCATAAGGGCACACTGAGAAATGGTACATTGGCCTAAGAAAGTAATAAATTAATTCAAACTCCTGAATCTATGTCAAAGTGAAATGAATGCTGGGTTATGAATGGTAGTAATATATCCCTGGAATGAACTCCTGGAAAATGAAATCACCTGATATTTGAATATAATACAAGAATATGTTTTCAAGTGAGTGGAAGCCCTACCTGGAGCACATAAGTGCTCCCTCCCTGTAAGCACTCATAGCAACCTGCGACATCACAACCTGGTCAGACCACTGGGGCTGCGACATACCATTCCTAGACATTCGCTGAAGGTATAAATCACTCTCTGCAGACTGAAAAGTGTCTCATTGTAAAAGAAGCATGCGGAAAATGTATAAAAAAAGCTCTTCCAGAAAATTAATTCAACTTTTGACTGACCACAAACCACTTGTACCCCTGGTAAATAGGAAAGACTTGGATCATGTGCCAGTGATTTGTCAAGCGCTGCTTAGGGCTTACCTAGATACAATCCACAGACATAACACAGTACTGTGTCTGGCACAGCCTTGTCCATTGGTGGTACCCTTATGTATGTGACAGATGTACAAATATTGCAAATGGCTGAGGAAATTAAAGCTTTATGAGAGAGTTCTGCAAGACTTAAAACCAATGTCTGATTCATAATTATAACACATCTGACTGGTTAATACCAAAAATGTGGAACTGTAATATTAGAGTGTGGGAAAAGTGACTGCCTTAAGTACATTAGAATCATACCAATAATAATTGGACTCTCATTCCAGAAGAAGCAGTATTTCAGAGCCAACATGGTTATCCCAGCAAAAATAGTCCTGTGGTACTTCATTACTGAGAATTATGAATAAGCCAAGATGTCCGTTTCGTGGTCTGCCACAGGCAGAAGACATCCTGCTTATTCTCACTATGCCTGTGTGTAGCTGCCTGTGAAACACAAAGGCTGCTGCAGTCTCCCTCTGATGGCTGAGGACCTGCCTCAGTCCTGTAAGTTAGGCACACCAGGTCCTCACAAATGACCTCCTGACCCAGTCGTTGCCTGTGGGGACTCTGCTTTGTTATGGCTGTAGTACTAGAACATGCAGTGGAGCAACACAATCACTTCCCATTTATTCAGGATTCTCTTGACTAGGTTATTATTCTTTAACACAATGATTTCTAAACCGGAATGCTCTTAAACAAATGTTTTAAGGTTTAAGCTTTCCAGCAATGCACTGTACATCTCTATCTGGCATTTTCTCTCCCCCTTCCCTCTCCTGGAATTCTTGCTTTCAGCAACCACATCCCTGGTTTTTGATTCCTGGAAAAAATTCTCCTTTCTCATGGTGTCTTGCTCGATCATTAATATTGACATGCCAAAAGCTTCCCACCAAGATCTTGTTGGCTTTTTTGGCATCCCACTTCTCCACATCTGTTATTTTATATAGCTATCCGTAATACGACAATTATTGTGCCAGTAGCTTGTCCTCTTCATAGGCACACCACATCTCTCACAGATTTCTCCCCAAATGGGTGCCTTCTCTGCTACATTAGCTACTCCAGTCCCCAAAACCCCAACTGTCTGAAAACATAAATCACCAAGTCCCAAAATATTTGACAGCCTTATACTTAATAAAAATAATGACCAGCAAGTAACGTGCTTGTAACTTGGGACTGAAGGCCAGTGAAAGTGACACAAGAAACTTTCCTTTTCCCCATGCTGTTTTAGCTTAAGTAGCATATAGAAACTTGCTAATGACTGATAGTTAGCTTCTATTTGTAGACCTTAAAGTGATATTGCACACCATTCCCTTACGAATCAGCAGAAAAACACACAATCTCCATGACTCAGATTATATGGCATCCTCTGTTCGCATGCTAAAAATTTGCCTTGAAAGGCTGGTACTACAAGACAGGGATAAAAGAAGAGGGGTCTTAGAACAGAGGAGCATCAACATACCCATGTTTTACCACATTCACCAACAACACAAATATCTAAACCTATAGAAAGCAATTGGATATAAACATAACCATGCACTGTTACAAAATAAGACAAAAAGTAACATTTATTGGCTACTTAAAATTCACACTCCTTCTACTAACATTTTTCTCATAGTCTCATATCATCTGTGTCTTTCATGATGGTATTTTCTGATTCTGTAATTTTTGTTAAGCCTGTTAGGGCTAGGTTGAACCAAAATGTTATCTACAGTTATTCGAAACTAATAAACTATTACCACTTTTCCTCTTACCCTACCCTTTCTATAATGGTTTTCTAGACTGCATGTTGTCCTACTTGAAAAATTTACTCACAGATCTACAACTCTCAGAGTGACAGGTCTATGACTTGTGAGACCTTACAGCAACAGCTTGGGGGTTTTTTTCAATGTCAGTGTTAAAAGCAAAATCAGGTACATTTTCTGGCCAAATGTCAAAATCAAAAGAAACCACCAACCCAAACAAAAAAAACCAAAACATCAGAACCCCAAATCTCAAAGATTCTCAAGAAGCTAATGAGTCTTAATGACAGAATTATAATTAAAAAGTGACAAAGAGAAAGAAAAACATCACAAAATATTTGAGAAAAATCAATAGAGAAACTGTTCCCAACTCATGTCAGGAACTGTTCAACACTGGAACAGGCCAAAACTCTGAAAAGCAACTGTCTTTGTCTCCAGGCATGTGCACAGCTTCCTGCATTTTACAATACTTAAAGAGTGAAATGTCCAACTGGGCTTTTTTGGCAAATAGGATATAGGTACTTTCTTACCTGAAAGAAGGAAAAAACCTCTTCTCAGAGACAACAGTTGACGACAGGAATGGATTGTTCAAAGAGACTGCAGCATCCCTGCTCCCAGAGAGAAGCACAGCTTCACCAAACCAGGCCATGGGCAACCTCATCTAATTGTGAAGTCAGCTCTGCTTTCAGCATGGGGTTGGACCAGATCACATCCAAACATCCTTTCCAATTTTTTCTATAGTTTGATGATTCTAATCAGTAGTTAAAAATAAATAAATAATACTCTGCCAGGAAAAGGGTTTTGACATGTTTCTTCCATGATAAACTGCACCTCTGTTTTCACCAGGTTGCGACAATGACATCATTATTATTGATGGTTTCTGTTCTGCTTACAGTTACGCAAAAATGCCGCTCCCATCATTTTAGCCTCTGTGTGCTATTTGGATGAGTTTTATCACTGGAACTCTGATAAATGTCAGTGCTTGCTTCACCAAAACTTGAATTTAAGATTTCAGTTGTAAGGATGTGCTTATACATTCCCTGGCATGCTACTTCCTCGTTTCACAGGTGGAGAACTAAAACACAAAGGAAGCCTGTGGAGAGATTGGCATCTGAATCTTTCCTCCTGAATCTCAGTCCATTGCTTTCAACACAAATGCATCCTTTGGTCCTTGTTATATACTCTGTGGGCTACTTCCTTCAGTACATAGGACCTATAACAGCTGACCCAAAGTATTCAATGTCAAAAATACAGTCATCCAAACTCCTCCTTATGCACAGTTCAGTTCATGTTTTTTTATAGTACACTTTGAAATACAACACAATTACACACATTTACTTTGGTTGATGCTTTATAAAGACACATCTGTGAAGAAGACTTACTTTCATTGCAGGCCACTGGAACAGCCAATTACCTCCAAGATTTCTTATATGCGGGGACCAAGGATGAGACTGAAAACACAGACAGCATCAGGCAAATACTGACCCTGGGGACTGTGCCAAAGCATGCAAACTGCACATCCGCTATGCTACCAAACATTCAGTGCCAGCACATCACAGGGAAGAGCTGAGCTGCTGTGCCAAGTATCTTATGTTTTTCCTGCCTCTCCCTATATGGTCTCTGGTCCCTATGGCACACATCCTGTAGAGCCCAGTGATCTCCACTTATCTGCAGAATTCATAGAACTTTCTGGGTTTTGTGACTATTTTTGTTTGAACCTTGCACCAATTGCTAGTAACTTCAGCATTACCTTTCCAAGCTGTCTCACAAGGTATGTGCTGTAAAATGTTATGCATTTCAATAGGAAGGATACCCCAAGGACACAGATGTTAAGTATCTAATTGCTTAGCTTTCTACCAGACTACTGAGGTTTTCTGCTTAACTGCCAAAAGCAGAACAACAAAACTATTTGCCAGATCCTGCTCACTTGAGCAAGTCCATTTTCATCTTCCAGAGGCTGTTCAGCTCCAGTCAAAAGAAGCCTCTTCAAGCTTTCTTGCTCCTTGGGGGCATGCACGTGTGTCCTACCCCTAAGTGTGTCACACCACTAGCCATTGAGATACTTATTAATTTAAAATGCCAGTACTCAAAATTAGTCAAGTCCCTAGCTACCCTTGTAGTAGTGAAAGCCAAGTTTCCAAATACTTGCAAAGCACCCAAGGAGGGGGTGTTTCCAAGGGCAAGAACAGCAGTCATGTTCCCAACCAGCTCTTGTCCTTGGAAAAAAAATTCTCTTGCATGTGTGAGCAGCTGGGGCAGGGCATGATCTCCCTCCAGGGACAACCTCTCTTTATATTGCTTTCCCTTTTTAAGAGTACAAGTGTCAGGCAGCTGCCTGCCACTGTTGCACTGTACAATGAATTGAAATATAGGGCTATTAATAAAAGAAAATAGCAACTCACACAATGGGAAGATTTAGTTAGGTTTCTGAAAAAGGAAGAGCAAAGGACCAGTTCTCCCCACATCTCTAAGGCGTTCTGGGGTGAATATTTAACTTGTGGATCTGCAAGGAGCTTGGCAATATATGCCAAATTTCCAGTGGGACAGGAAGAAGGGCCAATAAGAAGGGATGCTGACAGGGTAGGAATGGAGTAGCAATGTGGTATTTTAACAAAGATGAAAAGTGTTGCTCTACATCTGAGAGCAGCTTCGTTAATGCAGCTGAGTTTCTCAGGCCACATAGCTGAACAGCAGTGGGTTTGGCTGTGTCATGTTGGTATAAGCAAAGCTTGTAGAAATGTGAGTAATTTCTAGAAGAAAGCATTTCTGTGGCTTTGATTCTCTGTTTTGTGATCATTGCCTTGGAAGGAACATTAGTAATTTTGGGCTTTTGCACTTGCATTTAAAAGAAAATTAAAAAAAAAAATAAAAAAGGCGGGAGATACAGAAGTTTTTAGCCATAGTTACAAGCTCACAAGCTCACTGAGGGTCTGCAGCCAAAGCTTTGCTGACCTGCAGGATCACCTGGCCTGCTGGTAACCAACTGTGTGAGGGCAAGCAGACTGCCCACCCAGGGGGTTGGCACTGGCTGCCCTCCCCTTCCACCTCTTCCCTGCAGGGTGCTGAGCCGAGAGTAAGGCAAGTATTCCTTTGCTCACCTGCCATGCCTGCAGGAGCCCAAGAGGGCATACATTAGCTGCCCCTGCTCTGCATCCAGTGCAGGCAGTCTTCCTCCCATGCAAACCTGAGGGCTGGGAACTGGCAGGATGAGCAGGACAGTGGAAATCAGCCAGTGCAGCAGTGACATGAGCGCTTAGGGTCCAACCAACATCTACATTCTGTTGAAGGAAGGCACCTACCTCCATGTGGGTTCCATCCATTGCCCTCTTAGAGTAAGTCCATATGCTAGTCCTGTACAAAAATTTTTTTCTGGAACAGCACAGACTCATGATTTCTCAGCCCAAATAAAAACATTCCCCTGCCTCCTTATAGACGTGTCTGGTGTTAAGGTCACTTTCTTGTCTGACCACTCAGGAGCCACTCTGGCAGCCACGCTGCCACCACCAGAGACTTTAAATGCTGGGACCAAAGCCCCTTCACAGAGGGCGGCTCCAGTGAGCCAGTGGCTTCCCTGCCTGACTCCAATACACACCACTCTCACAATCAGACAGTATTTCCTTAGCGCCTCAACCCCAAGTTTCCCATTCAGACTCTCAGACCTCTGGTTCCTTAAAGTCATTTAATCATGGTGCGGCAACAGAGTAACAAGTTGAGATGGTGCCTGGGAGGAGGGACCCTGAACAAAAGAAATGCTGGGCTTTTATACCCTGACAATCTGTGCACACACAAGTCTGGGGTCTTCCATCCGAGTCATCAGCCCCTGCCTGTCTCTGGGTATTTGATGCCCTGGCTGGACCACAGGTTCTTGTGCCCTTTGTTGTGTAAAGGGTCAGTGCCAGGCCACAGCCTCTTCCCTCAGGCTCCCTCCACCCAGGGCTCAACCTGCAGCTCTCATTACAGGTGCACACTGAGCTACTATATATATTCCTCAACATCTGCCCTAGGGTTAAGGGTCTGGCAGCTCTCCTCTCTGGCTATAATTGGCAGGAGCTCATCTTTGAGCTTGCAGAAGTCTGTCAAATCCAAGGCATTTCAAGAGCCCAAATATCTTGGACCATGAAAGTTGTGCAGAGGTTTCCAACAAAATTTTCATTTGCTGAAAAATTTCCAAGCAAACCTAAGAGTCAACTATGCAGCTGTGAGTTGAGAAAAAGAAAAAAAATAGCATGATCTTACTTGGTTTGTAATTGTAGCCCAGTTACAGTTATCTTCTTTAAAAAATCTTTTCATCTATAAAAATCGTTGAACAATCAAAACCTGCCTCTATCTCCCCTGCAAATGCAGTGTAAGCTTTGTAGCTAACTAGGAATGGGATCTGTAATATGTATTATGCCATTTGCTACATTCCAGAAATAATTTTCCAATAGCCTTGAAACAGAATGAGTGCAGTGCACATAAACAAAGGCTAAGTGCTTTGGGGCTTGATCTTTAAAGGTTTACCTCCCAAGTCTTCCTGCAAAAGTGGTATCTCTGGCTCTGGTGCTCCTGCAATGGATGTGCAAAAATTCATATATTTAGCTTCCTAAGTGCCCTAAGCCATGATTTTGATTCTCATGTAAGCCTTGGCTTGCTGATTCTTTGGGTTTACAATGTTTTCAGGACTATATTTTTCTGACAGGTCTAAGGCTCACTACACAACTGTTTTATCAGGCATGACTGCTGCATGCACTTAAGTTTGTCTCAAGATAATGCAACACCTTCCCACAGACAGGAAACAAACAATGGCATCTATCCTACCTACCCTGTATGTCCTGAGCATGGGGGCTCTGCTGAGAGATGCCCAAAATATCTATGGAGTATAATATCCTGAAGAAAAGACTGCACTCACCCTTATCTCAGGTGAAGATGTTGGCATTATTGATAGTTTCTTTTCTGTACCGTTGCATCCACCTTAGCTGTCAACAGTGGATGCTCCAGGTAAAGCAAGCTCTGTGCTAATCGAGGAAGAGTGACAGCTCTTTGTCGAGAAAAAGGGCCACCCCAGAGTGAAGACCTCAGTCCAAGAATTAGGTCTCACTGTATGCTAAGAGAGAAGTTTCCATTCTGCCATGCTGATTGTTTATGCTCCATCCATAGGGTTTACAAAGCTGTCCTGACCAAGCACTTTTCTCAGAGCAGCAACAGAGGGAACATGGCTGTCACCAGTTATTCACAATTATTCACAGTTTTTGTCAGCCCTTAAGATGGAAAGAGACCAAAGAAATCAGTGAAATGCATTAACAGGAGCATTTCAGTTACTTTTCCCCAGCTTTTCCTCTCTGCATCTGTCTGCCACTCAGTGGCTTGCAGGTACTTTGATATCAAGCCACAGAAACAACTGCAGAAAGTACTTCACCAGTACTGGGGAAACTCTCAGGGGAGAGGAGAAGAAATAAGTACAAAATTGTTACTCTCTTTGCTCTCTACATTTATTTATTTTGGACCCATTGGGCTAGACCGCAACTAAAACTTTATGAACCTAATAAAATTCCCAACATTCTCAGACATAGGTCGTGATGTTTATATATTAGGCAGAATACAAAGGTGTATTTATGAGGAGATTGGAAGTACTTAGAGATGCTTGAGCTCAGGCAAGGCATAAAGCACACGTAAGAAATATTTTTAGACTTAGCACAGGTACAATCAAGCTAACCAAAAGACACATCAAAACCAGCAGTGTTTCAGAAACATTGTGCACCTCATCATAGAACCATTCCACATTCTCACAGGTGGTAGAGTACAGGGCAATTTAATTATTTTTAAATATGTGTTATTTGTTTCTTAATTTGTGTTGTTCTGTTATGGCTAAAATACATGCTCCCTCATTTTGGTAGTGGTAGTAACTATACACATTAATAAACAGGAGAAGGTTACAAGAATAAACATATCTTTTCCTTTCTGTCCTCATAAGACACACACTAGTCCCTGATTCAATATGCAAGATATACTGTCTGACTCAAGTCAAGGGATAAGGGCTCTTGGCAACAGATTAGGCTTTCCATCTTTATAAATAACAAAAAGTTAGAGGGAGTATATGCTGGGTTTTGCTTCTGCCAGGAGCAAATAAACAGTTCTGTCAACACACAGATACTCCTGCTTCCCCCATCTCTGTCTTGTTTTTGTCCATCTTCATTCCACCTCCTCCTCCTCCTCAAAAAAATAAAAATAAAAAAAATGGTTGTGTGCCCATTTTCCTCCTGTCACGCATGATTTTTTTACTGATTTCAGCATTAACTTTTTTGGATACTTCCTGTCACTAGAAGACCTCTCACTCTCTCTCCCTACCAGAAGAGCATACGTTTTCAATTTAGATTATGTTTCCAGCAGATGTTGCAGGACATGAAGGCCTTGCTTTTCTCTTTAAAAAGGCACTTGTAATACATTTTACTGTCTTGAATGGAAAAAAGCATGAATTGCAACGTTCAGAAATCAGTCCATGTGATTTCATAATCTCTATCTTAAAACAATATAATCAGTTAACAAGAAAGAATAAAAACCAACATCTGTGGTGATTATATATCCCTGAAGGGCATTTGTAGGCATCCATCCAAAGGGTGCTATGGAAGGTAAGGTTTAATATCTCAGGGAGAACTCCCCAACTCTAATACCCAGTCATCCCAAGAACCACTTCTTGTTTTCTTCATATTATTTTGTGTGAAAATTCAGAGTACATATCAGTGCTTTTGGTTCTCTGTGTCGACCTATCCCATGTACATACAGCTTCATCTGAAGTGAGACAACTTATCATAAACCCTTCTGTTCTCAAGGCATGACACTGACATCCCACGTGGAGCCTGAAGTCTGGGTTGAAGTGTAGCATCCAGATGTACCACCTGACTGTTTGCTGCTGGCTGGTGGCCTGGCAAGGCCCATGGCACCCACGTTTTCCTTGCTGCAGCAGGTGCAAGGAAGGAAGTTTAAAGTGGACCAGAGCACAAAAAACTTCAGTGCTTTGAACTTAACTAAGAAGGATGGATGAGAACAAGTGAGCTCCTGCTTCATTAACAGTCACACAAGAGTAAGGCTTGAAGGGAAAAGAATAAGGTAGGCTGCATTTTAAAAAAAGAAGGAAAGGGGAAAAAAAAGGAAGAGAGAGAAAGAGAAAAGAGAGAAAAGAGAGAGAAGAGAAGAGAAGAGAAGAGAAGAGAAGAGANAGAAAAGAGAGAAAAGAGAGAAAAGAGAGAGAAGACAAGACAAGACAAGACAAGACAAGACAAGAAGAGGAAGAGAAGCGGAAGAGGAAGAGGAAGAAGAGAAGAAAGAAAAACAAGAAAAAGAACAAAACATCAACCAACAATAATGAAATGCAATCAGAAACTCAATATACCAGAAAATGGTGTGATGCAGTCTCCAAAGATTCCTTTCAAAAACTTTTAAGCTTATGCACACTAGGAAATTGCTGTTGGTAGTCTGTAGGATGCTCATAGTGTCACAGAATCATCTGTTATCATCTGGTTTCACAAATACTTGCTGCTAAACACACATATATATTTGTGTGTATGTGTACACATCTGTGTGTGTATACTTTACATACACTCATATTTACTTATTCTATCCTTTGTATTGAAACCAGAAACAAAATGAGGTTATACCCTACAGCAAAACATACAAAAACATCATGTGGAATCACCAGAGCTGCCAAAAAATCCTTGCTGTAGAGAGAAGATTAAGTCTTATAAAATGGGCAGCAAACCACAAGTTTCATACAGAACGCTTGTTTCCAATACAGTTAGATTTTATCATTCTGTTGTTTCTTGCTGTATTATGGAAGCAATTGTTTTTCACTAACACATAGGGATGTCAGAACCAGAAGTAACGGTTCAGCTAAACCTGCATTTGTGACAGTAAGTAATACAGACGTCATACAATACATTGCTATCTTAACATCTATTCCCAACCACATAAATCCAGCCAGTGGTTGTCTCTCAGGTTTCCTCATTTTCCATAAATTTGTCTATCTTTTGTTGAGCTGATATACAGCCCTTTTTATTGCTGACTTTGGAAATTGCTCCATAATTTAAAAACTCTTGCTGTAACAGAAATTCAGTTTGAATTACAACTGAGGTTGGTTATTTCCACCTGGCATATTGGGTTTTCTGATTGCATACACTAACTTTTCACTTGCACATTTCTGTAAGCACTTACAGAAAGCACTTACTGCTTTAGGTGGCTGCTGGTACCCCAGGACCAGCAAAGAGAGATCAGAGGCAATTTTGCACAGTGCTTGCCTCCTCCTGACCATGGGCTGCTAACTGTGGGTGCTGGCCCCATTGTGGGTCAGTGCAGCCTTTATCCTTCCTTCCTGGCTGCTCCTGACTTCCAGCAAGCAGCAGTAGAGCTCACCAGCATGCTGCGCATCCCCAAAGCCCCCTCTCTCCAGTGGTCTGCCTCCCTCCACGTTGATTTATTTCCAACACAAGACCTTTCTAAGTAAGGAAAACCCAACAGGAGACACAGTGAACTCCAGACAGTCAATGAAATGGCCTAATTTTGACTGGGCACTTGCCACCTCAGCTGCAGGGAGCCTTCTTGCCCAGCATCTGCACCCCATGGCAGACACTGCCCCGTTCCAGAAGCCAGAGGGAATGTAGTGTCCAGATTATTGCAACTGAAGGGCTGTCCCAGTTATTTTCCATTTCAGCAAGAAGCAGACATTTCCTCAAGTCCTGGGGAAGTCCTGGCTCTCGGCTGACAGTGCCATGCACTCCTGAGCCTTGCAGGCACTAGGGGCCCGTGGCATCCCCATGGAGTTGGGAATATTTGGGAATTCAGCCACTGGGACTCTAGG
The DNA here is from genome assembly GCA_013400415.1 of Scytalopus superciliaris. NCBI lineage: Eukaryota > Metazoa > Chordata > Aves > Passeriformes > Rhinocryptidae > Scytalopus > Scytalopus superciliaris. The sequence goes on along the minus strand of VXBX01006027.1, from coordinate 101,567 downwards.
TCCCAGCAACCCTCAGCTAGGACTCACTTTCCTTTCCGCAAATAACCTGTTTAGTTTTATTGTATTTTCATAATTAATCATAGCAGAACCAAGCCTGAAAATCCTCCCAGCAGTGTAACAAGCTTTCTCCACAGCACTCCTGGTACCTGGCTGTGATAATCATCTACAATGGGCTGCATCCTGCTGGCACCGGGGCAGGGCTGCCCAGTGCTGACCCCAGCCAGCATATGGCAAACAGAGACCAAGCTGGTGTCCTTCACCCACCCTGCCACCAGGGTCTGCCTGCACATCGAGGCACACTGTCCAGGAGGGGGGGAGCAGGGGGGCTTCTCCTACCCTCGTGGCATTGAAGGACATTGAGACCAAGACCAAACTCAGTGCAGCAGGAACAGCCATAGCCCCTCAGCACTTGTCTCACTGCAGACCCACAAGCACCTCAGGCAGAAAAGGAGCTGAGCAGCATTGCTAGGATATGTCAATGCAATGGAAAATAAGATTTAAATAATCTGTCAGAAATATTGCTTACAAATGTCAGCTTGTAATAAATGATCAGTGTGCAGCCTGAAATATTCCAGATTCCTTTTTTTTTTTTTTTAAGATCGAAATTTTTCCTTCTTCTGTAAAGTTTGTAGCCCAGTTGTTTGTAACCCAGGAATTAGCATTTTCTGATATTTCTCCATGGCTTTTCAGGCTGCATGTTGCTGTGCACAGCAGTCCCTCTATCTTTTCTTTCACACTGGGTTGTACGAGCCCAAATTAGGCAGATGGCCCTGAGTAGCAAAGTGGGATGGTGAGGAAGGCAGCTGAGAGACTTTGAAGTGTGCCAGTAAGCAGGAGCTGAGGAGAGGCAGCCATGGCTGCAGGAATGGCTGTCTTTCCTCTCCATGCCTGGAAAGAACCTTCAGGAGGGCAGCCCAGAACAGGGGTGGGGATGGGGAAAGGCAAAAGGTTATCCTGAGGATAAGGTGGCTCCTTGTGGGCAGAAACTCTGAATTGAGCGTATAAACATCCCACACTTCTCAGCATGGTTTTCAATTAAAATAACTCTGTAAAATAATTCTGTACCACTGCCAGAGAATGGCTGACTGAGAAATTTATAGTCTGAAATATCCAGGAACTCACCCTTTATTACCCTGTGAACATTAATTAAGAATATAAAAATTAAACTAAAATTGCTATATTAAGGAGATTTGATCCCCTTTGTGGACACATATCTTTTATTTTCAGGACAAAGCTGCTTTTCTTCCAAGAAACCTGATGAATTCAGAGATGGGAACTCACTAAAATCGTCCTCAATGATATTGTATAGCACTGCTTTTGCCTGCTGCTAAGTGATATTTTGTCATTCCTGTTACCTCAAGGGACTGAGCCTACTGGCCTGGATTAAGCCAAAAATAAAAAAAGCACAGAATATTGTAACAGATATATCTGTAATCAGTAAAGCAGAGAATCTCTGTTAACATCTTCTTCATGTACAAGTATTTGTTGAAGCATGCAAATAAAAAGAATAAATGAGACCAATTTAAAAAGTAGCTTTTGTAATCCCAAGAGTTTTGGACTGCTTAGTGTCCAAATTGCTGCAAGCTGGGCTGCTCTCAGGAATCCCTTAACCTTTTGACAGCTCTATGCTGCACATTTACATCCCCATGAGCTGTGTTGGTCCTGCCTGGGAGAGACAGTCTTCCTGAGGGGACCAGGCATGCATTTCTCATGAGCTGGCCCCTGGGAAAAAAGCAGAGGTAATCCCAGAATCCGGGACCACTGGCCACCAAGCATGAAGCCCTGCTGGGAGTCAGCCATGCTGTACCAGGCTGCCAGGGTCCTGCACCCAAGGTGGGTGCCACACCCAAAAAGTGTCAGGAAGCGGAGTGCTCTCCTCCAGTGCAAGGAGAGGGTTCAGGGGGTTCCACTGCCACAGTGCTTTGGACACAAAGGCCTTCACTTATCTTCCCAGCATTCAGCAAAGCACCTGCAATGGGTGCCAAGATTAATTTCAGCTACAAGTTTTTAGCACAGTTTTGCACTGCACTTAGAACTGGGTCAATAAAATAAATTGGCCACACCAATGCCAAAATCCCCATGTGCTTCATTTTTTCTGAGAAATTCAACTGCTCAATAAAAATGGACAACAGGAAAAAAGCTTTATCACGTGCATTACCTTGTGTGAAAAAACAACAATGGTCTTGGTTTAGGTTGTTTCTTAGTACTTACACAAGATGTTAGCACCTTGATTTTTTTTTTAGTGTTATGACTGCTTTCATTTCTAAGCTGCTGCATCTTCCACCTACTCCGAGGCATGTCTTGTGCTCTTGCATCTTTCTGTGTGACATATACTAGACAAATACCCAGCATGTCTGAAAAAAATTACTTTCTAGATGCTTCCACACAAATCCAAAAGTTTACCTTTAGATCCCTCTTTTTCATTTTGCTGCAGCAACACATACTTTCACCCTTAGAGTTACACAGCATCTAACACCACCACAGCCTTGGCAGAAAACCCCTTGTTGATACTTCCATCACTATAAAATTCACTCATGCTGAGTGAATTAATTACTTACTAAACTGACAGTTTCTGAGACAGTGCAAGATAAAACCAACCAAAAAAAGACAAATATAAAATTCCAAATAGATCCACAATATACACTGAAACATTCAAATAAGAATGGGATATGTTTTCAGGGTTGAACATTGGTCCTTGGATGAGATTTTTAGTATCAGATTTCAAAACACATTGCTCATACAGGTTTCTTGCAAAGCTTTTTAACATGCTTATCAACCATTCCCAATAGTCTAAAACCTGTCAGGCCAACTCTGGACACTATCTTGCACCTGAATATCATGTATTTCCACATAAATGCCTCAGTTCCTTAATCATAACTGGAAAAACTGCACTCCTCTGCCTCTCAGGAATTATTTAATAAATTGTACATAATACTTCTAAAGTCCTTTGGATAGGATGGCAAGAGGGGAGTCCAGAGATACTCTGAACAGACCAAAGTGAAATGAGAAATTAAGTGAGGGAGATCAGCAGTGACAAGATGAGATTTGCTTGACTCCTGGAGATAGACAGACAGAGATAGATAGATAGATAGATAGATAGATAGATAGATAGATAGATAGATAGATAGATAGACAGACAGACAGACAGCATGTAAACACACTACTAAAAGCCTCAAATTACAAGTCATAATTTGCAAACTCCAGATGACAGCATTTTCAGTATGCATACTGAAAGAAATTCAAATTTATTCCTAATTCATGTAATTTTCCTTACTGTCACTTGTGTCAAATTATTTCCATTATTCACTAGAACAGATAAATAGCAAAATTCAGAAGTTCATACCAGAAGTTTTATTTATGGAAATACTACCTTATTTTTGAAGAAACCACTTTGTACCAGATCATTGGTTCAAGACAGATGGCCTCATAAACCTCTCAGCAATGTATAAAACCTAAGGTTATATTTGACAGGTTCCAGGAACTGTGTTTCACACACATGCCTCAGTGCTGCAGCACAGGACCAGAGGCCATTTCTGCCTGGTGACGGGATGTGAGCTGCAAGGACCCACCACCAGTGCACAGTGCAGGGTAAGGCTGAAATGGAGAGTGGCCAAGAGCTGCTGTCCCCAGTGATGTGCCACACCACAGTGCATTGCCCATGGCAAGCTGCAGATCCACACACTCCTAGATTTCATAAATCAATTTCTGGCCATATGCTCACTTACAAGGACTGAGTGGGGATGCTGAAGTGAAAGCCCAGGGAAGCAGCATGCTATGCAGCAGAGCCTGAATTTATACACCTGGCCCTTTCTGCTTCCACAAACACCCATAGGCAGCCCTTCTCTGTTATTAGTATACATGATAAGAACATCAGACTTCGCATGACATATAGTCATTTACTGGTATTTTACAAGAGAAGCTGATTTACTTAAGTCAACATATCTACAGCTGATATCTCCTATCTATGTCATTTAATCCTACTCTTATCTCCTCTCATGCTACAAAACTGTCTCAGGTTTAATTAAAAAAAAAACAAAAAAAACCCCAACCAAACAAAAACCCTGGAAAACCTCTGAAATAGTACAGATAGCAGATACTAAGGGATGCCTTGATCCAGGTTCACCTTGTGCTTGCTCAGGGGCGCTGCCCACGCTGGCACATATTACATATAACAAGACCATGCACCTGCATTGGTCTCCAGGTGCCTGGTCTCCTCTGCCTTTCTAGTGCTTCTTGTTGGACTCAGGTGATGAGAAGGAAGAGTCCACCAAACTCCAAAGCAGAGTGGCACAGTTGGAAGGGGGAAGTCTGGGAGGAAATATTTCCAGACAAGCAGCCTGCAGAAAGAGGGTGGCAGGGAAGTAAAACAAGGAAATGATGCACATGAGTCTCTGCTCAAAACCTGATATTAAGATTTTCCCCAAACCACTGATGAAGAAATCCAGAACTAAAATCATCCACAGTTTAATTTTAGCTCATAAAAGTACATCTTCCAGGGACAGATGGGCCCTGAATGCCATTATCATACAGCCCATTTTTCTGTGTCTCAACACAGAGGGCAGATGGCACAACCTAATGAGCAGTGGCAGCAAAATATCTTGATCTTCACTGTATACAGCATTTCTAGGCTTCTGCACCTCAGCAAAGTGAAACAAATAGAGGTCTGAGCACCCTGTCAGAACTCTTCAGGGATGTGGAAAGGCTAATTGCCAGTGATCTCTGCAGGCATCTGCTGGCAGCAGAGAAATCATGAACTCAGAAATCTTACCGTTTTGCAGATCCTTAAAGCAGCTGTGGGCCCCTCTCACAGCCTTGACTCAGCATGCTGTACTTCAGCTTGTTTTCATCCAGGTCTGTCTCTTCCATTTCCTTAGCCGGGCTCCTCAGGTCACCCCACACCGGCAGTGCCCACATGCTGGGTGCAGACCTAAGGGTCCTGGGGAATGCGGGAATGGGTCCCAATTCAGCCCGTGCTGGAGACCCAATCCATCCTACCCACATCTCCTCTCTGTCCAGCTTATCCTTCCTTGTGCCCTCCCTGTCATTGCACTCCTGATCCCACCTGCCTCCCATTTAGCTCTTGTTCTCCTGGGTCACCTCTTTGCCCAAGAGTTTCCAGCTCCCAGTTCAGTGGTGATGGGTGGATGGGTGGGTGGCTGTCTGTGTGCTGCCATGACTGAATACTTCTTGCACAACACAGAAAGAAGAAGAAACACCAGCACATGTATTTCTCTCAAGCAATCAGTATATGAAATATACAGAGATTATATTTCACTGTTACTTTGGTGGTCACAGGATATTTATGCCAAGTTTTGCTCTTCCAGCTGGTCTCCATGTACTTTTTTTTATTCATCTGGAAGATGCTTTCACATTGATGTCCATGAGTAATGGCAAACAACTAGACAACCAGATGGAGATTCAGTGTGGGATGCCAGGGACACTCCAGAAGGTTTTGTGAGTTCAGAGTTGTGAATACCATAAATGCTATCACAAGTGGTCCACCAACATGTATTCCAAGGAGCCACAAAACCAATTTCCCCATGGTGACTTGTAACTCATTTTGTAGCCTTAGCCATGCTAGAAAGAAGGGTACTCTTGGAAGGCTGTACAAGCCTTGGTAGGAGTGACATTTCCTGGATTAAATTTTCAGGAGTCCTTAGTTTAGAAAAGGTCCCATCTGACCTTTTTTATTCCATGTTTTTCCCCATTGCCTGTTTCTTTGTACACTGGACACTGTCTGACACACACACTTTCATCTGCTGATTTTTAAGCAGTCTTGGTTTTGAGACATCTTTCTTCTGTTTTAATCAGTAGATACTTTACCTGAAACTCCTATCTGCCTGCTAACATAGCTTGAAAAGGAAATTGAGTATCTGAGGGTGGAAGGTTTTGGTTTTAGCTTACTCTCATCTCAGTGATTATCAGGCTGTTTCACATTTGCCCACAATACCATTAAAATGCTTATAAATGCCCCTCCTTGTCCTGAATTGCTTTGCCTTGCCCAGTTTTAACTCATCATGGCTTTTAGCTCTCATTTTTTGCTGTTAGCAATAGCTCAGAGAGTGTTCTTGTGTAGCTGCCACCTCCATTTTTCATTTCCAGAGTTCGTTTGTTAACCTCAGATTTTTTGAGCAGTCCTTGTGAAGTCACATTGGCTTTTTTACTCATTCTCTGCATATCTTTCTTTCAGAGGAATTTTGATCTTTTGCATCCTAAATTCAGATTTAATAGAATTCTCCAGCTTGTCTGCACATCCTTGGATCTGAGGTACTTCTGCTCACTGTATCCAGCCCACTAAGACCCTGGTCTAACTAAGCAGTTAAGGATGTGCTTAATTTAAAGAACATGTGTAATCCAATGGCTGTTCCAATGGGATGCAAACACATGCTGAAAGTTACTGTAAATTTGTAAAACTTCTCTTCCTGAAATCCAAGTTTCTGGTACTACTGCAGAACCTTCTGATTCCTAAACATTTTTTCTCAACTAAGCAAAAGATGATTTGCAACACTGTTGTTTCCATCCTTTCATATTCATAGAACTTGACATATTCTGGGTTTTTAGGTCACTGCAGTTTTTTGCACCCTCTAGAGAAAAGTAACCACGCGTTTCACCGTATTGGGATGATAAGCTGCACTGTTCATGAAAAGCAGGACACCCCTTATTCAAAATAAACAAAATAAGGCAGACTTTTTAGACCTCCAATTTCTGGCCAGTGGGATTTGCATTTGTGGAGGAATCTGCAGAAATCAGCTGTGAAGGCTCAGGCTTACTTATCTCCCTCCAGGGCTCAGGCTGAGAGGCTGCACAGAGCCCGTATACCCTCAGGCCAGGCTTCGGCTCGTCTCTCTAGTTAGATGACTGTTCTCCTTCTTGCAGAAAGTGACACCAACCATGCATGCAGAAGAGTGTTTCCATGGGATGAAGGAATGGGGAGAGGAGGTTTCCCACTGCCATGCTCCCAGGGGTAATATCTCCCTTTCTTACCACGAGAAACAAATGAAACATCCTGGAAGAACAAAGTTGTCTGTCAGTAGTATAGTACTATCCTGGCAATTTTATTTTGTTGTGGTGGTTATTTTGGTTGGTTTGATTTTGTTTTGTCTTCACCCCAAGCTTCTAAAAATAGCAATTTTTGCTCTAATAATCAACTGCAAATTGAAAAGAAATGGAAAGGAAGTGGCATGACTGAACAGCAAATATTCTTTTAACCAGCCAGCTCTGCATTGTAAATTAAAGCTGAAAAAGTAAAGATAATGCTTAAAAACTTTCACCTTGAAACAGCCAAGCGACATTCCTGCAGTCAACCAGTTGCAGTATGTAACAGCTTCACTCACTGTCTCCTAACAAAAATACTGTTTTGCTTCTTGGCTAAACTGTTGACTTGGGATAGAACATGATTTCCAGGCAAAAGGTAGAACAGAGCACAGACCTGTTTGATGCCCGGCTTCATGTCCTGTTGTTGGCTTGCATAACCTTTCAGTTTAAATTATTTTGAGTTGTTTTTCTTTCTCTTTTTCTTTTTTTTTATTTTCTCCATAGGTTTGCCTCACGTTTCAGTATTATCTGTTAAAAATGTTGTGCAGCTTGATACTATCACCAACACCCCAACAGCACTTTATCACTTTGTCACTCCCTTTCAAGCAGAAAAGGAATTTTTCTGGGTGTTAATGGAAGTGCAGTCAAGGGCTGTGCAGGACCCCTCTGAAAAGAGAAGAACATATTATGTGCTCAGATTAAACCAGGTTTGGGGGTTTTTTTAAATACAAAAAAAATAAAAGACTTTATTAACATAGGAAATGATTCAGAAGAATCTATAGACTACAAAGCATCGTAATATCCTTCAGATGGTACAATTATCCAGACAACTGGAAAAACTTGCAGTTATACAAATAAGGCATAGCACTGCAAAGCTGATAGCAATGTGGGAAGTTACAGAAAGGTATTCTGTAAATTCTCCTAGGGAATAAAGGGTGAGTATGTTGCAATCAGCAGCCCAACTTGGATAACATGATATATAATGTATTAAAGATGTTTAACATTTCTTCATAACAAAGTAGAGGAGTCATAAATCACAAAGTCCTGATTCCTTTGGGTACCACAATTCTACAAGTTTGAAGACAAAGAATATATCAAGTTTCATTCTCATTATAATCTCCACATAGTAACATTGAGGTTGGAGAGAAATGAGTTTTGTGGAAATACGCTTTCAATGAGGGAGAGGCAATTATGCTTTGGATTGCTTGCATTTCTTAAAAGAAGAGTCTGCTGCTTGAGTAATTGGGAGCATTTTGCCTCATAGGGATGAAATAACATAAAAATTGGTAATACATTAAGTAATTTAGAGATTATTTTGTAACAAAGACTGACCTTTAAAATTATCCACTTTCCCTATCAAATGCTCCCTTCCAAGAACTAATTACTGAGTCACTCTCTTCTTGTAACATATAAGTACTATTTCTTTCCATCTTCAGGCAGTTTTGTGTTTGCATGAACTATTCCCGCTTCTCCACATTAAGGCAATTTAGCTACTAAAAACCCCCAAACAAACATAGAAGGGACACTTCAAAGTGGCCAGACACTGTGCGTCAGAAGAGAATTAGAGAGCTCTAATAACTGTCTGGGCATTCATTTGCTATCATTTACCTGATCATTTCAAAGTACTTTGTAGCCATTAAAGCTTTACAGCATCCCAAAAATTCCATGTTTTTAATCATCTCTCACAGACAGTAGAAATGATATAGAAATATCTTAGCCTTGGTGCTTTAAGTCTTATGGGCAGTAACAAAGAAGTGGCATAAATTATGTGACAAAGCTACAATGTTCCATCAGTAACAGGGCTTTCCGAGGGGGATGGGGAAACCACTGCAACTTCCTGAAAATTAATGCAAGGCAGCCTTCCCTAAAAACTGGAGAGTGAAAGGGGAATTATGAAATTCACTTCAGAATCACATAGTGTGTATTTCCACATTAAAATAAAACCAATCAGGTGTTTAGATATTATCTGAAACAACAGAGAGAGTGACTCATGAAAGAAGAGCCTGCTTTTTGGCATCTGCATCTCCCAGGGGCTGTGAGGGTACAAAGAGCCCACATGTGCAGCAGAATCAACAGGAACACCAAGAAACTGGGTGGGAAGGAAGGCTGAATTGCTGTAGGCACACCAGCAAGGTTTTGTGGGCTGCTCCACCTCAGGTCCCCAGCAAAGCCACCTGCAGCACTATTTACCTGTTTGCTGGCTGGGTTTGGCAGCCTGGGAAGCTGCCTCCAGTACCCTGGCCCTGCAGCTCTGGGGTGGGTACAGTGCTGTAGAGCCACTCCATCCATTTGGTCCAGTGCCACACAGGAGGGTTTCCACAAATCCAGCTCAGAGACTGGACTTGAGGGAATGGCATGAAGCTGTGTTAGGGGAAGTTGACACTGGGTATGAGGAAAAGATTTTTCACCCCAGAGGGTGGTTGGGCTCTGGAACAGGCTCCCAAGGGAAGTGTTCACAGCACCAAGCCTGACAGAGTTCAAGAAGCATTTGGACAATGCTCTCAGGCACATGATATGATCCTTGGGGTGTCCTGTGCAGGGCCAGGAGTTGGACTTGGATAGTCTTTGACTCTTCCAACTCAGGGCATTCCGTTATTCTATGACTGCTTCCGAAGTTTCAGCCCTATGGAGAGAAGATTCTCCAGGCAGCTTGCATCCAGCACTCGGGATGTATGGAGCTGAGATCACTACAGTGCCGTGACAATCACAGCAAATGCTGAAAGGAGTCCAGGCCATTATTATTGCATAAGACTCGAGCGCTTTCCTGGCAGTGACTGCAAAGAATATGAAAATGTTGAAACTGAATTTGTCCTCAGTTTCAACATCATCTCTCAGAAAGAGTCAACCAGCAATGGAATTTCAATGGGGAAAAGCTCCTCTAAAACTAATGGCTTTTCACTCTGTCAGCAGATGATTAATTCTTGTTGCTGGAGGTGCATCTGAGCGACTTAGAATGGAGTTCTGGAAGCCATGAAGAATCAAGAGAGGTTCTGACCAAGGCTTAATCATTCTATTCTCAGCTGTTCTCTGTCCAAACTTTTGCTGATTAGAAGCCAGCAACAATTTTTCCTTGAAAAATGCAAAGGAAAACGTCAGGATAATCTCAGTGTGCAACTTGGGATCTCACATTAAGAAGAAACTAAAGCAAGACAGGTTAAAAGTAGTAGTAATTTTTCTCAAAGTCAGATGCCTGATGTTCAGCACTTAAAACTGGTTTTTTATAAATTTGCGTGTCTACTCCCAAAGCCAGTGTAAACTGGTTGATTGGGCCCTGTGAAACATATGCCACATAGGCTGACACATTAATTTGAAATTGTGAGTTAATTAGAGCAACCCAAGGTAAAAACCTTTCTCTAAGTGATTCACCAGTGATTACAGAAAGAAACCAAAACCAACCAAGTCCTACATCTCCTCTCTCCCTGTTGCTATGTCTGAACACAAGAGAATGCAAACCTATACCTCTCCTGACAGCAATCTGCACCACTCCTGGAAATACATTCCCCAGCCTAACACTCACTTGTGGTAGTCACTGCAAAGTAGGTCTCAATAATCTAGAGCAAAATAACGGAGAAAGAAGGTGATTTGACAATACTTCCCGAGCAACCATTTATAATAAACACCTCTAAAACCCTCCTGTGCTAGAGCTGAGAATACAATGTGAAAACATTTATCATCATCATTTTATATGATTTTAAAATATAGTAACTAGACAATTTAAATTGAGCATGTATGTACATAGATTTGACTATTGTATTTTTAATATTGAAATATTTTTACCCATGTTTATTAAGCTCCCCTCCAAACATCTGGAAATTTTGCTTTTAATTTTTAAAAAACAAGTCTTTTTACCAAGTAGCAAAACAGCCAAAATTTTCTTGACAATCAAAACATTCCCAAATACAGATTTCATTTTTTCCAAAGTTTCATAAATATTTTTTAAAAATCCTCATGATTCTTTTTTTGCCAAAAAATGGAAATTTTGGCTTAAGCAGCGCTGTCATTAGAGACAGAGAAAGAAAGTCCTGCTCCGGATGTTGATATTCAACAGTGTTCATAACCATTAACCATTTTCTTTCTGCATTACCCTTCATCCAGTCCATAATTTTAACTTCTACAGAACAAAAAGCAGGTGTTCCCCCAAACAAATTTCCTGATCCACTTCTAACTGTAGGAGTAGCTCTAGCCAACTTATAGTCTTTACATGAAACTTGGTTGACATGCTATGAGAAAAAAATAGCTTGGGATCATGTAATTAAAGACTATTTAATAAAGCAAGTTTAACTTGGCATAGGAGGTTACATTAGGATGGCTAATCAAGGAAATGTGTACTGAGGTACTAACTTCCTTCACCTTGCCCTTTGTGTTGCTCTATTTTGTCCAGCTGCTGACATGCCATCCAGAAGGTCCATCTGCTTTTGCTGGAATATTATTTCAAACCTTCCTTCAGCAGACAACATCTCCCTGTTGTCACCTGGTGCTTTAGGTGACAAAGTTACCAATGGCATAATTAAACAGGAAGGCTTTCCAGATGGTGCAGGAGGAATGCCACAGCTCTCTTCCTCCAGCTCAACCCTTGCCCTTTCAGGTGGTGGCTGTGTGGCCTCTTCTTTAACCTGTTCCTTACCACTTGACAGTCTGCCCACAATATCCCTTCTCTCTCAGGTTATTTCAGACTCCCACACAACTCAGAGGCCCTGAAGCCCTGCTAGATTAAATCTCTCCACTTCACTTCCTTTAAAGAGGAATTACCTTATAAAAGAGAAATATCTGCTAATCTGGTACAATTCACTTTTGAAAAACTCTGGCTTTTATTTCTCCCATTCTCTACTTGCCTTTCTATCTTTGTTCTCTATTGTTTCAAAGCTTTGCATACTACTGAGGTGACACTAACAAGCTGCCCAGATTATTTTTCCCTTTTTTCAACAGGGGGTGTTACAGGCATAGTGTCCCAGTCATAAAGTGCTGCCTTGGAGTCCATAGATTATTAAAAAACCTTTCTACCAGACTTGCAGTTTCCTCTGCCATATCTTGGACTATTACAAGATGGACACTACCCAGCTACTCTTCCATTGCAAACACACACATTTGCACTTCTACAAATTATGAGTTACTCCTGACTGCCTTTGTTCCTGTAGTCGGCCTCACAGAACATAGCCTGATTATCAAACAAAAGTGCAGTGTTCTTTAGTTTGAGGTAATACTTGGACTATTTTTCTCTTCAATCCCTCCTTATTTCACTGGGGGGAAGAGGTGATTTTTTTTTTTTTTTTTGATTATTTTTTTGACCCTGCTTCGAACTGGGTGAAATACATGAAGTTTGGACGTGGTCTTGCCTCCAGTTACAGATCTCAAGAAAAGGTTCAGATAAGCCATTGATGACACTGAGTCATGAGACAGGAAGGTCCTAATACTTAGAAATACTCAAATTTGAAGTTTTTTTGCCCTGGAATTTCACTGGCTGACAAAGTAGTAATTATCTAAAAATCTCCATTTGGTGTAAAAGAGAGAGGAAAACCATTTTGACACTCATTTCAGCTTCCAAAATATTTGCCAATTTGAGTCTATGTTAGCAAATACTGACCAGAAACTGTCTGACTACCTTACCTTATCTTGTGCACTGCAGCATCCCCAGAAGAGTTCCATCCAAGTAGAATAGTCCCATCTGGGTCTAACATGCCTGGGGCCAAACCTGTTGTTTCTGCAGAGCACTCACTCATCTTCCAGATCACCTGGAGTACACCCTACACTTCCTGCAACCAGCATAGCCCAAGCCCGCCCATCATCCAGCACAAAACAAGTGCTTACAGCAAATATAGGAAAAATAGGGAGAGTTTACTGATTATTTTATGTTTCTCACAGAGACAGCCACATGCAGCTATTCATTAAATCTCCCAAACCCTTGTCCAAGTCCTTTGGCTTTAATGTATAAGGAAGATCTTCCCTCCTCTGTCTCAAGCTCCTTCCACCTTCATCATGCCAAATATCCAGATCAAGCTTCATTTAAGCTATATAAAAGGAACTATTTCAATCGACTTAATATATGGAATCAAAAAGTTCACTGCTCAATATATTCCAGAGTTTGGGAATGTTTATGAAGCTGCCACAAAGCTTTCAGTGCACTGCAGAGCTCTGCTTCGAACTGCCAAAGAAACTGGAGGTTCTTGCCATAAAATTGAGGTCCAGTGTGTCACAGAGTGCACGTTGCTTTGTCTAATTTGAACCTGGAAACAATTTATATTGGGATTTTTTTCAGAACTGGTGGGTAACCATTGAGCATCTAAATTCATGCTTCCATGTTAGTACTGAAAGAGATTTTCACAGTGGGTTTGGCCTTCTAAAAACCATCCGCCCCAGAATTCCATTTCCACTCATAATTTCCATATATCAGATTTCACTAAAGAACAGCTGAAATGCAGGATGCTATTTCCCTCACATCACACCTCCAAGGAAACCCTTACTTTTAGCTTCTATAAGGACTTTGTGAAATACTGAGAGAGCAAAACTTTCCCTGTTACACACCAGCTCAGTTGTTACTGGGTCAGAACCACCTTGTGGGGTGCATCTGTGTGTGTGTGTTGGGGGAGAAGGGGTGGGCTGTGCCTGCAGACCCATGACAAGCCCTGCCCAGAGCACACAAGCTGCAGGCACATGGCCACAGGAGTCATCGCTGGGCTGGCAGTCAATAAGGTCTGCCTAGTTACTCACCCACAGCACACAGCCCTGGAGCCCCTGGCTGACTGCAGCACCCCTCACTTTGGCTGAGGGGACAGGGAGTGGGTAACAAACACTCCTCTTATGGGTAATTTATACACTTATTTTCTGTAAGTTCTGGGTACCTAAGTTAAGTGGCATGGAGTTTGTTTGCTGGGTGCAACAGAAGTTCCTTACTATAGCAGTGCTTACTAATCCTGGTGTTCTGTTGTAATGCTTTTGTAAGTTGCATGTTATCTTTGTAAAAACCTTTCTGCCAAAACGCCTATATTCTCACCAAGTTAAAAGAAATCTCTTAGAGGATAATGTGTGGTTATTCTCTGGACCTTAACTCAAGGTACTAAAGAACCTTGGCTTTACAAGGGTTTGCATAGGCAAAATCTCTTGAAACCTGAAATTAAGAGGTACACCTGCTAAAATTGGACTCCATATCATATTGGTCAAAATGGTCTATTTTTAGCCAGTGTCTGTAATGTTTTATATTTAAACTAAATGGCATGCCCATGAACTATATTACCATGAGAGGTGCCTAACCTGGCAGCGGCATGATGGTGCTCCCAGGTCTACAGATCTCTGCTTTGGGATGCCCTGTTGAAAGGAGTGCAAGAATTGCTCCTGGGCTTCTGAAGGCTTTAACAACACAGGGACATGAGAAATGCCTTCTGGGGCCAGACCAGTCATCCACCTAGTTTTATAATCTATCTCCTAGTCCTGTAATCTATCTTTGACAATGGTTTATTGTAAATAAGCATGTACAAATACAAATGCAGTAATATACCTGGCAGAGCTTACTCAATTCCTGTTGTTGCAATCTTTGCAACAGAGCACTCATTTTGGTTTGGCAATGTACACATTTATAGCATGTTCTGGACAATCCTAAAGACCAAACAAAATAAACTTGGTCAGTTTAATCCCTTGAGCTATCCTCAAAGAGTTTCTGATTACAAACAATGAGTAGGCAGCACCTCTTCCTTAAGAAGAAGATTGAGAAACAATGAGCAGACAAAATCCATGGGTTAAACTGGCTTATTAAAATGTATCAACCCTGGCTAGCATCTTTTATTGGGCAGAGTCAAGAAAATGGCTCTAAGTGAGCATGGAGGGAGTCTCTTATTTTGCTAGTCAGCTTTGAAAGAGGGGGAAAGCCACTAGAGTAAACTGTATGGAAAGGAAGAGGGAGGTCCCACACACTTCCAAAAATCCCCTGGGGCTGCATAGCACAGCTGCGGTCAGCCTAAAGTCTCCCAAAGGGAGGATACCCTGAAGACTTCTCCTCCTTTGATGCACCCCATCTTTCCTCACCAACAACTCTCTTGGGGGTGCAGGCAGAGCCACAGTACAGGCAGAGATGCAGCCCCAGCTGTCAGTTGGATGCATCAGCAGGGTCATGAAACAACCTAACTGCACCAGCCACCAGGCAACGTGGGAGTATATCCAAATCAAAACTTTTTTTTTTT
>VXBX01006027.1:39976-86328 GCA_013400415.1 Scytalopus superciliaris | reverse complement strand
TTTTTTTTTTTTTTTGGGTAAGTCCATTTTTTTCTGTGAAACCCCAGTGATTTCCAGAAAAGAACAACCAATTTCCTTAGAAGTAAGTGTTTGGATGAAAATGATTTTTTTTTTTTTTCTTCACAAAGCAGGGATAATGATAAATACTTGACTAGACCTTCTTCCAGTTTCATGGAAAAGCCTGTACTGGCCTGTGGTCTCACTCTTCTTGTCCCAGACTAGACCACAGCTCCAGTAACTTGTGACTTGGAGGGAGCTGCCTTTCACACTGCTTTCTAGCTTTGATCTTGTCAGCAGAGAGGAAAAGAGAGATGGAAAGAGAGATAGCGCTCAAGGAAGGCAGAATCCTTAGAAACAACAAATCATGAGCTCAGACAAGTTTGAAGTGAAATACTATAAAACAATATTGTCAGATGTTCTCAGAAATGACCTGCAGTGGAGAACTGGCTAGTCATACAGAGCTGGCTCTCCCCAGTCCCAGCTATTAAACTGCTATGAAGCTAAAGTTGCATGAAATAGTTTCCCAGCTTCACTTTTCCATGTATGTAATAACTATCCACACCACAAGGGTGTTTCACAACTGCAGAATGGGAAGAGGAGACATACACAAGACACTTTGTATTAAAATGCGATCCATACTATGAAAAACAAATGAGAATCCTGGATCTGACCTAACTGTGAAGCAATTTCAAATGATAATAAGATACCAATGATGAATTTGTTAAATCTGGAGTACATGTGGAATTCATCTGAAGCACACAGCCGAAAAAGAAATACACTAATTTCAAAAGTGATGCAACGTGACATTTTGGCCATAGCAACTTGCTGAGGACAGTCTAGCCTGCAATTATACTTTTGTAGACATAAGTTTGTTATTTTTTTTAATGCATGCTAATATTTATTGTTTACATAATAGTTCAGCAAGACAGTTAAGAGACACCAGAAGTCACACTGTGTGGTACAGCAAAAGGTCTACCAAGCCTAAAGATGCATACAAATCATGTATTAGTCTTTTATGTCAGAAGAAAACCAAATATCAACATTTGGTTTCAAATACATCACAATTATTTTGAATTGCTCATGGATTTCTAGTATCAGAATGTTCACAAAAAAGCTAGAGCAAATCCTTACTGCAACCATGTTGTCAGTATGTCCATAGCAGGACCAAATAAGTTAATTTTCTGAAATCTTTTCCAGCATGACATTTATATGATTTCATCCCACAAAGTATGTGCTGCATTTTTTTGAATCAATCTCCAGTGCTCAGACTATCCTTCCTAGATTCTGTCTAATCTCTTCTTGAAAGACTTTAGAGACAGCAATTCGGCTACTTCCCAAGAAAGTCTGTTCCAAAATCTAAGCATTCTGGACGGGTCTTCAGAGTATCTCTGTTTTCCATCTACCACGTGTTTTGTATTTATGTTATTTCTTTGTAGGTCTTAGCAATTTTCATCACTGACATTTATGGACAAGATTTTGCAATAACATCCCATTCTTAAACACTGATTTCAGCTTATTCACTGAGTATGGAACTTAGGTCTCTAAGCTGGATTTCTTTTCTGTTTACAGCACTAGGAGCTTACAAGTCAGGTGTAGAGATGCCGAACATGGAAAGCCTGATGGATCTGAATGTAAGTACCTCTAGTCAATGAGACTCATCTACATATAAATCTTTCAGAAGCAGGTACAGCTTGAAATGAGAGCAAGAAGAATTCTGTGATAACCCATGCTTAGAGAAGCTTTTGGTGACTAAAATAGCACATCACTTTGCAGTTAGCTTTTGGACAAGGAAAACTAGATGTATCCTCCTTGTCATTAACAGTATGATTTACTGTCAGGCTGCTTGCTGTCACTCTTATTTCTAACAGGTTTTTACATAACTCAGGAATATTTGCCCACTTAGCAGAGACTTCATTTCCACTGTACAGCAAAAAGGTGAAATAGCTGAACATTGCCATGTAATACAGGTAATGTCAAAAATCAAAGCATTTTCTACTCCTTATTTTTTTACTCCACCCCCAGAGCATCACTCCTTTTCTTTTCTGCAGCCTAATACTAAAATTCAAAATTCAAGTAACAATTAAGTTGTACTTTTATGCCAAACACTGGTAACTTATCAGTAAGTGGGGAGGGAAAGAGATTTATCAAGGAGAAAGTGACACCAAAGTACTATGACAATGAAAAAGGAGCATTCTAAATTTTCAAGGACTTTTTGGAAAAGCTGTTTTGGATTGCGCTATGGAGAAATCAGGAAGCGGGAGGCATGTGTTACACTGCACCCTTTCACAACACAACAGCCTAAGGGCAAGGAGACGATTTTCATACTGCTGAGTGTAAGTGGTCTGTGAGTCCTACAGTAAAATATTTGATGTCAGGAAAATGACCTCCATCTTTGACCTTTGAATGATTCATATTCTTTCAAGTTAATACTTAAAACAAAACATATGAAAATAAAAGTATGATGGGTGTCTAGCTGTAAACACAGAACTGTCTGGTCAAAACCAGATGTAATTTGTACTCCCTTCATTTACTTTTGTCTTTCTGCATGCAACATTACTGCTGAGAATTAATTACCCAGCATGCTTCTGGATAGGTTTTCAGGCTAAGTTCCATTTATTGAATAATCAAATGAATTTGCAAGTAACATGGGATCCACCCTAAAACTCATGAAAAATTATCTTTTAATCTTAATTGTTTAACTTACAGCAATCATTTTCTTAAGTGTGCTTTTACAAACTGAACATTTAACCAGAAAGAAGATTTCTGTTCATTTCATAAACTAGTATACATTTCCATTTTTCCTTTTAACATACCACGTTTAAAGACTTGCCATGCCTGCAGGGCTGTCATGTGGGCAAAAATTTCCCAATCAAGAGATATCTGATAAGCACAGATGCTGCAAATAGATGGTTGCACTTCTAAAAAGAACATAATAGAAGACAAGCACTGTATTGCTTCAACACCCTCTGAAAGTCAGTCTCTTTTGGGTACATTAACACTTTCTTCCAAAAAAAAAAAAAGAACAGTCCAAACCAAATTATAACTCCAGTCCATATGCTGATAAAGTTTCAGAACAAGGTGATTTGTGTTAATGAGAACAGCCCAAGGAAAGGCAAACAGTAAGTCTGGCCCTCTCTACACCAAGACTCTTTCATGTTCATTTGGCATTGTAAAAACAGCCTTTTCTGATATTCAGTTTATATTTTCAACCATACGAAGACTACTTTACCTTGCCAAAAGAGTACAAAGGCCTGGTAAATGAAAACCAGTCCAGCACTTGTATATGAAGTATTTGTGTCTCCTTTCTTCTCACTCAGTGGGATAAAGTTTACAAATAATGTCCATTTTCATAACAAGAAGCTCACATACATACTTGTCTTTACAGAATCATTTCCATTTCTATTATTATGTCATACATAGGGGTAGAACTCAAGATGCCAGAACAATACAACAAACACCAGATTTGCACCTTAAGTTACAGCAAGTGTGTTAAAAATCAGGCCTAGGTTTTACCCCTGGATCTGTGTGATCCATACATTTGAAGTGCAAGCTTGGTCTTGAGTGTCACCGCGCTAAAATAGTCCATGGCATAACACCCCAGAAATTACCAAAAGCAATCTGCATGCACCAAAGACGCCACCTACAGCATGGGAAGATGCTCAGGTTTGTTTAAATTTCACAAGCATTTG
Organism: Scytalopus superciliaris; assembly: GCA_013400415.1. Classification (NCBI taxonomy): domain Eukaryota; kingdom Metazoa; phylum Chordata; class Aves; order Passeriformes; family Rhinocryptidae; genus Scytalopus; species Scytalopus superciliaris. Next base: position 82,639 of record VXBX01006027.1, on the reverse strand, counting down.
CTTAGTCTTCCCAGGTCTGCAAGATCTGTAAATGCCTTACTGGAGTTCAGAAAACACAGGATGTCTTGGGTCAGGACACCCGCCTAGCAAAATGCACCATGGTCCCCAATGGGTGGGAATAGCCCCTACAGACATGACCTCTTGCAGGAGGTTCACTGCACATAGACTTGGACTGCTCCATCCACATCAGGGCTCCTTACAGTGCTGGCTTCTGCTACACAGGCACAGCCACAGCGAGGTGGACAGGCTTTGCACATGTCTAATAAGTCAACATTACGATGGGAAAAATTCACCCAGTGCCAACAGCTCTAGCATAACCACATAACACTTCGTTTGTGTGCTAAAAACTCAACAGGGATTTAAATGAATTAGATCCTTGTGCACAAGAGAACGTTAACCCTTGCTGAATAAACCTTTTTTATTAGTGTATCACAATTAGACAGAATACAGTACTTTTAAAATAGTTTAATTTGAATGCAAATTAAGTGACTGACATATCATGACTTCAAATGTTCCTGTTTAATAATTGTTTCTCCTTTTTTTCTTTTGTTTTATGAGTGCAATGTTCCACTATGGTCTTCTTTTTTCCTACGTGCAAGAAAATCAAAGACAACTTCTGAAAACAGATTAAATAATTCAGAACACTCAAAGTGAATGCTCTCACTCTGGTTTGACTTGTAACAGAGAAAACACATTACGAAGTACAGCAAAAGTTTGCCAAGTCTCTTAATGACCCAGAAACTGATTATGATGTACTGAATTTTGCCAGTTACTAAATCTGCCCACATACACAACAGCAAAACAAAATGTTGGGACTATGTCACCAACAGGATTTTCTGTTCAAAATTAGACAGATGCAGTAGCATAGCGACTCCCACGGAAATCCCTTGGTGATTAACTGAATGAAACCAACCAGCACAAGAAGATATTATCTGCAGGTATCAGCAGATGTATCTTCAGTGGAACATTTCTGTCAGCTGTACCACAGAGTCGTCCATGGTCACCCCTGGACCTCAGAAAGCCTCAGTGACACTGGAGGGCTAAAATCAAATCTTCATCCCAATGTTTGTGCCTGCCTCCTCTTGCCTGTGCCCTCTTGTCAGTGCCCTTACATGTGAAAATAACTGCACTGACTGCTTCAGGCTCCCTGAAACAGTGGAGCAGTGGAGGACAAAGCCACAAAAGTTGCTCTCAGACATATCATTCTTTTTTTAATTAGCACAAGGTATAGCAGGACCTGACCCGAAGCCATCTCAAGCTGGCTGATGTCTGTCCATTCGCTTCCTTGGGCTTTTGACTAGCACAGGTCCCAGTATAGTAAAAAATAACTGGGCACAATTATTTTCACACACAAGTACACTAACAAGAGATCACCATAAGTTTAAAGATAATTCTGCTGTGCCTATCAAAGCCAGGGGGTCTTTACTGTAAGAAGCAGCTGAATATATATACAGAAGGAGAAGGGTAGAAAATCAAAATAATTGCTATAGAAAATGTGTCTTTGTTTTCAAAATTTTTCTTGGTTCTGTACTCAACTGTTTTGTGCTTCATTCATCAGTAAGCACCACCACTTGGGAATGGCTGTGTCCTTGGGTGGACACATGATTCATGGAGTTGTTGCTGCAGCTTCTATGCATATTTCTGGAAAATTTCTCTCTTAATAGTACTTTTTTCCTTAAAAAAATGTACTTTTAGATCAGTCAGGGCTTACAAACATCTCACCAGGTGAAGTGAAGTCCAAGTGGGTGAAAGGCAGTTTTATTTGCTTTCTACAAATTTTCCAATCACACCTATTTTTATGTTACCAGGGGAAACCTCCATGATTTACTAACTACAAGCCCTTTAACAAACATGAACTCAAACAAGCACTTGTAGAGAACAAAAACAAATGCTTCACTCTGAAAGGTATGTTTTCCTTTTAAATACTTCTTCCGTTAGAATGGAAACATAAATTTAACTGATTTTCACATTATTTTTTTTTAACAAAAAATTACTCCCCCCACCTCCCATCCCAGATGGCTAGATGTTGACTCAGTGCAAAGAACTTGGGAGGCTAAACAAACACGAACCTAGTTTGACAATCCATTATAACTTGGCTAATGCTCCTCTGTCACCAATAATCAAGGCTCTGCTAACACTTNTTTTTTTTTTTTTTGCTGAGTACCCTGCACTCTGCTCAGCTGAATCACTAGGATTTCTTTTCTGTCAAGAGGGCCCTTTCTTTTAAAGTTCCTTAAGAAACAAATATTTCTTTCTCAAATGAAGCCCTTGAAGGTGTTTGCTTCTTGCAGGTGAATTAGCAGAATGTTGGTTTTCAGAATAGTTTCATACATAGTTTTGTCTCTGCTCCCCCTTTTTCCAGTGCAGCACTGTGCAGGGAAACAGTGCCCAGCTGCAGCACTTAACCCTGTATATCTGCCCTGCCCCAGCACTCCCTGACTGAAAATCCAAATCTGAGGCTTGATTTATCAGAGAGCCAAAGTCCTGAGTCTGCCCCTTACAAAGTTGCTCAACTTTAGTGAAAAACCTTTAAACAAAACAATCACAATAATTCAGACTTCCTTATCAGCTTCTTCATGAGGACCTGAAATACCAGCTCTAAAGGGATATTGGGACACAGTGTTAGACTGTGGGCATAGCTTCTCCAACCACCCAAATTCAGACTCTTCCAGAGGAAGTCTGGAGATCCCACCTGGATGCACTGTGAACCAACAGTGCAGCCATTGGCACAGGAGCCTGTGTGGATATCTGAGGAGAAAATAGAACTACACCTTGGCTTGTGAGCACAGTTATCTCTAAAGAGACATTAACATGGCCACAGGCTCTGCTCTTGCCCTGCTCCTATGAAGGAAGGAGCTGTGGCTGTAAGAAGAACACCAGCACCTGTCTTGGCAAAGGAACCTGACACCGTGCTGACCTGGCACACAAATCATAGGCAATGCAGGAGAGATGTGTGTCCTGCTTCTGTCAGCCAATATGCCTCTCCTGGCCAGTCTCCAAAGCACATCAGACCTGTGCATCTATCAACGTGCTGAACCACATGCAAGGCAGAGGTAAGCAAAGCTTGACAAGTTTGCATTTCCCTACAGAGCATCACTGCTGTGGGCTGGGTCACCTCAGGGCTGGTAACAAATGGGGACCTCCAACTTCTCCCACTTGGGGTCTCTTTGATGAAGCAAAGCAGGAGTAAATAAACAAACTCATTTTACCCAGTCTCTGTGGGAATGCAAACATTTATAAAGATATTACCGTCTGAAGTTTAATATAGAAATGAGGGTAACATTGAAAAGATCCTCAGGAAGTAAAGCTTTATTTAAAAGAGCAGTGACTTAGGAGCTCTGAAACTTACTCCTGCCAAAGCCCTCAAAGCTAGGTCTTAAATCACTTAGGTACTCTCCAAGATTGGTAATTTAGGCATTTAAGGCCTTCATGCAGACAATAACCTTCAAAATTGTCATATTGCAAAGCTTTTGAAATCTTATTCCTGCCCCCTTCACGGGAAAGACAACTCACTCAAATGCAATAATGCTAAGGCAAAATCGTCCCTAAAACACAACCCCTTAAGTGACACCTTTTCCCATTCCTTTCATCACTGCCACCAAAAAAAGCCACAACCCTAGGGAGGACCCTCCGCAACATGGGGCTGCTCTGAGCAGGGTGTGACTGCACTGGAGTGGAGCCCATGCGATGGGTGGTGACCCCCGGGAGACCAGTGCCACTGGCAGGTACCTGGCAGTCTGAAGCGAGCATGCCGGCAAGGCTGGGACCACCCTCTCTGGGACTGTCAGCAGGACTGTCAGCATGGCCCCACATGCCACAGCATGCTCCTACCTGCTGGGATGAGTGTGGGGCCAGCCAGCTCATCTCCCACCACAAAATAACAGAGAAAAGACCTACCTGGCGGGGCAGTGCTAGCACACCTGCCTCACTTCTGATGCCGCAGAGTAGAGGGGCCCAGCTCTTGACGGCAGGAGCATCCTAAAGCACTTGCAGAGCCAAACAGTCAGTGAGCCAGAAGACATGTGAAGGGAGCCAGCAGAGAGCACAGCATCCAAGTCAGCAAATCCCTTAAGCATGTGTTTAAGTGCTTTACTAAATCGGGACCACAGGGCGCCTGCACAAGTGGCCCTCACCGATCCTGGGATACCTGCTAGTATTTCATGAAGGGACAAGGAGGCAGCTCAGTCCCCTGCAAAAACACGCAATGGCAAGCAAAGAGCATGGAGACACAAGTAGCGTCTGCAGCCCTCTGCAGCACAGATGATCTGCATCCAGAGGGACACTCCTTGGAGCAGTTCATTTCTCTGGGCAGTCACATTGAGTGATTACCATACAACATATTTTCTCTCTTTTTTCTTTTGCCATGTAGTTGCATTTTTTTTCCCCCTAATGTTGTTTATTTCAAGTTTCTCATCTCCACTCTTGACAGTAGAAAAGCCTTATCCTACATATGCTCTACAGATTATTGGACCCACCTCCAAGTGTTTCAACAACAATCATTTGTTTTCTGAGCAGTGAGAGGGATTACAGCCCTGTGGCATCTTTCTGCATTCTTCAAAATCTTCTCTCCTCTCTGGGGAAGAATCTGTTTCTGATGTTGATGTGGTGCTATGTGTTTGTAAAGTGTTCTGATCCTGCCTGCTGTCACCACAACATGGTGATAAATTAAGAGTTTAATTTCAGTTTAATTTGCACATACAGATTGACAAACACAGGGGACAGGGCACAGAAGAACAAGAGCAACTCTAATATCTCTGCCTCAGCTCACTCATGTGCATTTCTGGTGACTGTAAACTGCTTCATCTTAGTGCTGATGAACAAAAAGCAAGAAACTTGAAGCATAGATTCAATATTATTTTTACTCAGATAATATGGAAGGTGAGAATTTAAGAAAGACTCCTTGGCAACAGAATTAACACAAATCCTTCTCATTTTCTTTAAGTTTCTCTTCTTCATTCTTACTATTTCAAGAAGGCAGTAATGTGCTTCATTTGAAGTATGCCCTTAACCCTTTAACTGAGCTGAAGAGAGTTGGATAAATGACTATTTCAGCACTTCGAGTGAGATGGATGGAAACAGAGATGCGGGCTCTCACAGTGAAGACACAAACCCTCCAAAGGCACTCTGAAGGAGACAATCCCATCACTACTGAAGGCATGATGGTCTTCAGCCTCACCACCCATGGGGCAGCTGTGCAGGATGCAGGACCCCCAGCCATGGTCATGCTCACACTTGCTGTATGGACAGCTGGTATTACCGACCTTTGCAAAGGCACTGAGTCACTACGGGGACTCCACAACTCTAAGGCACTCCACTTCTCAACCCCTTAGAGGAAAGAGACTATGTCAGAAAATATTATAAAGAAAAGGATTGAAGCAGAGACCACTCAGTTCTTTGCAAGACTGATTAAAGTGATTGGAGTGCTAAAACTGGAATACCCACATTTTGATTGTAATGCATAGAAAGGGTGATAGGCATCAGGAACTTTTCAAAGAGTGCTAATTTATAGATGCTTTTCTAAGGAGGACAAGTGAGTATATTACTTTTCCTTTAAAGTGCAGCTGCAACAGCAAACCACACACACTCTGTAGATTTTATAACCTTGCTAATTTTCCCTAAATCTTGGGAGATATTGGTGGTAAGTATAAAGGTATTTTGTTTCAACCTAAAAAGAAAAAGAAAACTAAAACCAAAAGAATTTGCTTTCAGACTACAGTTAACAGCTAAATTAAATAGGTATCGACTCTGATCTTCACAGAACAGCCAGCAGTGCCAGGGAGACTGGCATGTTACATTTATTCTCAATTCAACTCAATTCAAAATTTATTTGTATTCCTATTAATGAAAAAACCGGGCACACTAAGCATGCAGGGACAAACTGACAACCTAAAGGAAATGCTGTATGAATCAGTAACCCTTCTGGCTGCATGCAGAAGACTTGGAGCTGTGAGAAGAGAGACTCTGGGAGCATTGCACTGGATAAGGTACTTGCATGAAGAGGAATAAAATTCCAGCTCTGTAACACATTTTCTCACTTTCACATTCCCATTTTTAAAACAGACAGCTATAAAACCACTTCATTAGGGTGTGCGAGAGGCTCAGATACTGAAGTAAGGAGGAGCCTGTAAGAGCTGAGACTGAAATCCCCATCTTCTGTTAGCATCACCATCTGAAGCACCAACCAGCCATTTTATGTCAGCTCTTAAAGAATTGGTTGTTGCTTTTGTCCCATAGGAGAAGGAAACCATGTTTTTCATGGCATCATGTCAGAATAGCTCAGAAATAGGGTACCAGCCTACAATGAGTTCACCTTTCCCTTTCAGCAGTTTTAGAGAAAAGCTTTTGATTTGAGTCAGAAAGAACTTTGCTTTGTCGGCGGGTTAGCCTAACTGCCCAGGCACAAGGGGTGGAAGCAACTTTCTCTGCAACTAAAGCATTTTCTGGAGACATAAAATGAAGATCTTCTGTCCAAACTCTAACAACAGTCCAAATTTTTAAACAAAGCATTTAAGTCATGCCTTAACATGAGGGAGGTAGGCTGCACAGAAAGGTTATTAACCTACAACAGCCCAAAAATGGAACTGAAGAACTTTCTCCCAATTCTCTGGACTTTCATCCTTGCTTGTAAGTCTATGAGAAAAATTCACTGTCAAACCCTCAGAGAGGTCCACAATGCATTTCACGTTCCAAAATCACTGGGACAGCTTACATAATAAAATATTTGCTGGAAAGGCACCAAGGCATATTAAGTATAGAGAGGCAGCTTTAACTCTCACTTTCCACAATTTCATGAGTCTGAGTCAGAACTGTAATGTTATTTGAACTATATATGGACTTAACTTAAGGCATTTCTTCACCCATCCGACACCTTTGTATTTACTCCCATATGTTATCCCATATTATCTCATTAGTTACATTATTTTAGCTGCACTTAGCATGAAGGTGATATTGCCAGTTTGCTACCTAGTCATAAAACTATGTATCCTTTTATTGTCACTGGGGTTTTCCAAAATATGCACTAATCCTACCATCTCAAGATATATTACACCAGCTGAAGAGTACATTATTAAGCATTTCATTACTGTAATAAAAATGAAAATGTATGAGCAGAAAATCACAGATTTTTTGTATTCCATTCCCATTCTTCTAATTTTCATTTGCTTCTGATTCTATGTATATCCCGATTAACAAATGCCATATGAGATATTTAAAACTAAATGGTTTGGAAAGGGGAATAGCAGTTAAGTAAGTTCATAATGGCACCCAGACATCAGCCAAAATAATTTTTAAACTGTTCCCTGCCAAGCTATAAAAGTACAAGGCTAGCTATACTCACCAGCACAAAGGCAATGATATCATGAGCTTGCTAATATATCTTCCATTTTAAGACCACCAGCAGTCAAGCAGAAGTCTCAGCCTGTTGGGTTCTTTCCATAAATAGTTACTAGCCACAGCACTGAGCAGAGTAAGGAAAGAATGTTAATGTCCAGGAATGAGTTTGTGTTGCAATGAAGGAGCGGCAGGAGAAATTAAAACTGTGCACTGCTTTGTCCTTACACTGAGAGATCATCCTCTGGCTCACAGGGAAAACCAACCAAGCTCCTGTAGGGTTCTCAACATTCTCCTGGTTTCCATTTTGCCTTACAGATCTGAGGCCAAGAGTTTTCAGGTCAGTTTGGCATAAAAATTCAGCATATTAATTTTATATACTCATTTACTAAATTCACAGAAAAACAATTTACCCGTTAAACCTTTACATATGAACACTAGTCAGCACTGCATACAATTCATGGTGGCCATTTGCTTTTTTAGACAACAAACATGAAAGGCTTTCTAAACTAAATATTTCCTCCTTCTGAAATGAATTGCTGCTGTAGTACACGTGAAATAGGTTTCTAACCTACAGCATTCATTTTATATTTTAAAACTACTTGACCACATAACATTGGGTGATATGGCAAGTAATTAATTTTCTCAACTATTTCAGAGAAAACAAGATTTTCTGGGTGTCTCTGCTGAATTTTCAATCATGATTAACTTATTAATGAAACTGGTGAAATAACAAGCAAAAGTAAACCACATCAGTTCTTTTCAGTCATTATAGGCTGTAGAGAAAAATCACATTTTGCCCCAGATCTATGAAAAGTGACAGTGAGTCTAAGTTACAGCAACAGAATTCACCAAAGATGAAAGTAAAAATAAGTTGCAAGTAGCTTTCAGTGTTAGAGTTTAAAGTGCGAGGTTTTTCAAAATAATCTGCAAGGATAGACCAAATGTTACTGCTCTTAAAAACCCCCTGCTTGTCCCTTCTGTAAACTCAGTTCTACTGAACAGCAGTGGGTATGACAGGATCTTCAAGCTCACAGCAGCTAACTTCAGGAGCTTATTTCAGCTCTAATAAACCTTTCTGCATGTGTACTATGCACTGGAGCATCAGAAAAACTATCCACAACTCAAAGCACTTCCACTTCCAAACAAGGAAATGAAAAGGACAACCAGCAGGGCTTATCTTCTCCTTCAACCAGAGATACATACCTGACAATTAGCATGCTTATGGTTCACAGAGGGGGAGGAAATAACAAAACACAACAAACATGCTTCAACAGCACTATCATCTCCAGGCTCCAGTAGGTCCACTGCTAGAAGTAGACCAAAATCTCATTCCCCAGTCTGTCACCTAGGCACAGTTTTGTGAAACCATGCATGCCAAAGTGCAAGAAATATTGTGCAGGAAGTCAAACTGCATCTTTTCTGAGGAGGAGTTACTGGCACACTGTGTATTAATACACAGCACGAACACAGAAATCTATGCATTCACCCTTTATACGAAAAAAACCCCCAACAGTACAGACCTTTGCTACCAGTCCAAGCCTGCATCCTTTCATGTAGATCATCTTCAGCCATGCAGAGAAAGTTCAACAACTATCCTTGAGTGAGGAAGAACATATGGTTCACACATACTCCTTAAACCAATGAGAAATAGTGCTCTGAAAGGGTTAGTGCACTAAGGACTGAGCTGAATCAAAATCTGTACTTGACTTTCCTCCAGACAGATCATGGGATCTGGACTACCCAATTCCTCCCTAATTTCTCAAAACAGAGGCTATGGATGCCAACTATACAATGAAATATTTAAGACCTTAGTGTTCCAGCTATTTGTGTGTGGAAAGCAAATCTTAAATACAATTACTTCCCTAACTCTAACCACATAAATCCATTAATGCTGACTTTCATTAACACAACATGGAATTATATTCAGTGTCAAGGTGTGAAAGTCTCACAAGAACTCTAAATTATTGTAAGGTCTAGGTCATGCCAAAAGATAAGAATGTGTTGGTGATGCCCTCTAAATGATAATGTTCAATACTTCTTACTGGGACCAATACCTGGCATCACTTGCCAGTTGATTCAGAGTGTTACATTTCTCAGAACGAAATCTACACCATAGAAGTCTGGTCATGTGAAGGTTGTTGGTGTAAAGTAATCTGTATTACCTGTCAGAGAATTATCTATTCAATCTTGCAATGTTTCAATTATATATTTAACTCTATACTGATGTAGTTAAAGAATAACAAAAAATTAAGATATTGCATAGTATTTTAGTGTCAGCTGTCACATAAATTATGACTGCTCTCCTTCACAGACACAAACAACGCAGAGAAGAATGTTTCTTATGGACAAGATCAGCTGAAGAAATATCTCCTTTAGGAATAAAGCAGATAATGCTCTCTTTCATCTGCTTCTGAAACTCCAGCCACATTCTAGCTTGCATAGCATGAGAAAACACTTGTGAGAAAGGTTGCTGCAATGTAACACATGAACGCCGGGAGTCTTGGAACTGTTTAAAAGTGAAATAAAAATGGAGATATCAATTCCTCAAAGCCACAGGCTTCTGCTTAGGGCTGGTCAAAATCCCACTAAAATTAATATGAATTCAGTGATTTGCTTTAATATCTGCCTTTCATAACCATTGTGCCTGTAATATGAACAGAACCACATTTTTAATTCAGTGGGATATACCCCATTTCTCTTACCAGTTCCAGGAAAGGATCGGATGTATTACATGATGAGTATGCTGTACCAAGTTGTGATTTTATTGTTCCTTCATGTCTGCTGCCTTGAGGAATGTTCAGAGAAGCTGGTTTCTGTGATGAGGAGAACAATCCAAAATGAGAAGGGACTAGAAGGTAAATAACTATTATTGAATTCAATGTATATTCATAGAGCTATTATTTCTATCTAGTTCCTTGAATATTCTGGTTCAGCAGAAATACTGTCATCAGTCTGCTTTTTCAGCAATCCAAATAGAGGACATCACTGCTGTAACTGGGTATATGTCATTTAATTGCTCTGGGACAGCATATTCTATAGATTTAGTACAAGATTCTGCACATGTTATGGGGTTATTACCAAAAAAGACATCAATCACCGTGACAGGCACAAAGCAGCACTATTCAACATTCTGAACTGAGACATCAAATGGATCCACTGCTAATTAGGATGATGACAGCCAGGAATTAAATTTTAAAGCCTCTGTTTATTCCCCACTTCTCAAATCACTCCTCTCTGTCCTATTCTTCTTACAAATCTGGTAGTAAAACATTAGGCAGCCTCTTCTGCGATTCTGCTGAATAGTTTCTTGTTAACAGACACATAATAATGATGATAAACAAGAGAGAAGAAAGTGGTTATTAAGCTATTAGAAGCTGAGTGTACACTGTTTGAGCACATCCAGCATTCATCTAGCTTTAACTTGCTTTCCTAAGCCAGGAATAGAAAATGATACAGAGCAGAAAATGTAAATCATCAATGATGTAACAGTGACCTGTGTGATACCTTGGAAGGGCTTAAGTATACATTCACATTTTCTTAACAAAAAGAACCCACTGTCCTACCCTGACATATGAAAGCCTGCTTACTTTCTTCATGGCTTTCCACATACGTTAACCCTCTCTATTGTGTAACACTACATAGGCCCTCATGTCTCTGTCTGAAAGGATGCAGCAATACTTACCTGCATGTGGTTGTGCAGCAGCAGTTTTGACTCACAGAAGATGGGACTGAACAGCAGGAAATGCAGAGAGAGCTAAGTTCTATTTTTGTAAACAACTTGTAAGAAATACTCAGCAACACTACCAATTCTTATTGGTGTTTGTAGAGGGAAAAATCTCAAAAAAGGCAAAAGGCAAGCACATTGTGCTTCCAAAGTCATTTGTCAGGGGAACCTGGCAGAATCTTGTGCAAAGGCACCTAGTAGTGAATAAAATTACTCTGGATTATTTCTCTTTAACTTGCCAAAAGAGGCATGAAGATGATGAAGAACTTGACACATCCAATACCTGGAAGGTACAGACATGGAGGCAGAGCAGGATGTCTCAACTTGCTGGGAGATCTCCATACTCGAGAAGAACAGACATGGGCAGGGTTGCCCTAAAAACCAGATTGCACCAAGGGGCCACAAGTGAATCCAGAGAGACAGCTGAAGTGAATCTCTTCCCAGAGAAAACCCTTTGCCTGTCTCTTTGAGTAAACTAATGAGCCAATCAGTGGCAAGGATTTTTTTTTTTTAATAAAAGATTTTATTGGGGAAAATCTGGAATGTTAATTTCTTTCCTGTTTTGTGAAGTTTGAGGTTTGTATGTTTGTTGAGTCATGCTTTGAAATGATCTTTTATCAAAAGTGGTTATGGTTGGAGGTTTTTAGACAAAACATTTAGATAACATGCTTTGAATATGTTCCAATAATGATTTCAAAACAAACTATCACTGACATTTTCAGTATGTAAAGTGTTGGAAAAGCCCGGCTTTTCCCACAAGTATTGTTTTGCTCTGGAAGAAGCCCATGCTGGAATGAAAACATTTCTTATCAAACTTCAAAAAGCTCATCTGATAATTTGGAGAGTTGCTATTATTGGAGATGGTGATTCACTCAGAGAAAAAGACCTACTCAGAAAGGGTATCCCACAGGAAAAAAAGAGTTCATGAGTCTCAGAGGAAATTTGCAGCAGTGACTTTCTTACCTTGGTTAAATGTTCACAGGAGGAAGTCAGAGTAGAAAAGGGACCTCTTCAGTCTTTTAGACCAAAACTAGCACCTGTTTAGAAATAAACTACTTGACAGCACGAATAGTGTATCTTTTTCTGAGATTAGGTAGCTTCATTTCTCCTCCTGTTGAAATTGGCTTTTTGACCTGCCTACATTTTTCAACTTTGTTTTACTTTCTTTCAGTGACTGTGTAAAAAAGGAGTTGTAACATAGCTGCAACTGTAATTTCATTGATAAGTCAATATTAAATCAACTTCAGGCTCACAAAAAGACATAACAGAAGAAAAAGCATTTCTCTGCCTTCAACTAACTTAATATACAATTACAACAGCGTAGTGAGAAAGAAACAGTGAAAACATTCAAATAGTCAAAACAGCAATGCACAAATTTTTGCATGAAGAAACCAAAACCCTTCACAGGTAATCTTAGACCCAAGCTATGAATGCACAGCAGATAAGTGAAAATACCCACTGCCAGGACATGAATAACATGGTAAGTTCAGTTTTAAAAGACCCACAAGAAGAAAAACATGAAAAACTCTCAGTACTTCTCATGGAAAACAAAAATTTACAAAACAAGTGAAGTGTAACTTTGATTAAGGATTTGTATTTTAGAGGTATTCATCTATGTTATAGACCTCAGTCACTGTAGTACAACATGTTTGGATTTGAGCTCAGATTTTACGGAGTACCTAATGCTTTGATTGGAAACTGGGTACAAAGAGACTCCTTCAAACAATAACCAAAATAAAGACATTGATGTGAGGTTGTTACAATAAAAGATACCAGAAGTATCCATTCTTCCGGTTTTGAAAATACTCAGGAACAAATCTATTCTAACTACTGATAAGATGTCCCATAGTTATTCATAAAGCTGAGGATATTAAACAAGACACAAATGTGGTTTAAATAATCAAGAGGCTAGTGAAGGAAAAACTCTCAGTGATGTATATTAATTACATTAGTAATTACATAGTACAGATCCCAAAGTCAAGGCCTCTTTTCCTTATTTTGTTTTGTGCAGTATTTACACCACCAAGGCAGTAACTATCAAAACCAGTTTCGACTCCTGCTTGCGTTTTCAAAAATTTATCAAGTATTTTCTGCTTCTAACGCTGAATGAAAATTTATGCTTGCAAACTTTTAAAAAGTGAGTTACAGCCTCTTTGAGAAAGAAAGGAGGCACAAACACCCACCAGAATGATTGTGGCCAGGGAAAAGAAAGAAGTCTGGAGACAGGTCTCCGTGCTATGCTTAAATGTCCTTAAAAAAGGCTGGACTAACATAAAGCACATAAGCCCTTCTACATGCATGGACTGTAACCCAGAGCTATCTCCCCATGGGTACTCATGTTTTCCCAGCTGAATGCCCCAGACACTCAGTATTGAGTCACACACACTTTTAACACCATCCACCTGCAATGCGATTTACTTTACATGACATGACACAGTTTCAGGAGGAGGGGGCTGCAAGTCATATTCCCCACACTGTGCCCCAGCACACCCTTTCCCCTGTGGTACAGCTTTGTTCAGCTTAGAGACTCATTGGTTTCCTTCCTGAAAGCAAAATACTTCAGTGAACACACAACATGATAGGCATGCTTAAAAGCACCTCCCAGACCAAGCGTGAGAGAGAAAAGCACCATGTCTGGATATTGCACGGGACAAGGCAGGAGAGGGGCTAAACTGTTCCCTCAGCAGGGCATGGCAGAAGAGCTGCATGGCCTGAGCTGCAGCCCAGCTCCCTGTGCCACAGAGGTGCAGAAACCTGAGCAGGCATCTTGAGACCCTGACTTTGGCCTCAAGCAACAACATTAGGTTCTGAACCTCTAAAAACAGTGTTTTGGAATGTAAATATCCAGATAGATTTTTTTCTTATCAAGATACAAATTTTTCTTTGTTCTTTTATTATCTGTACATGAACTATGCAGGGCATTTGTTTAGGATCTGTAAAAATCTGTTTCCCATAAGCAGCTTGGCATTCTGTCTTTATTAACTACAACATTCATAGAGAAAACATTGTACTATCAAAAAGAATCATTATTACTTTAACTTTATCACACTGAGTGATTACAACTGAGATAATTAGAGGCTAATTCAAGAGGAACCAAAGGGGAAATATAAGCAGAGCTAGAAGTTAATCAGAATGTGCCCGTATTTAAATCAGGAGTGCACAGAGATTGATTTCTAGCAGATTTTTGCAACTCCAACAGATATAAGAAGAAAAAATAGTAGAGAAAAATAAGAAGGAGACGGAAGTGGTGAGCACAGCTTGGGGAAGAACATGTTTGAATTCTGGGCAGGAGTCACCTTCTCATGTGTGAAGCTCCTGGCTCGGACAGTGTGCTGTCCTCTTCCTCCAAAAAACCAAATGTGAGTTCAGCCCCAGGACAACCAGTCCCCAAGCAGCTCCACAGCAAGTGTGTTGAAACAGGGTTTGCCCACCAGTGCTTCGAGGTGCAAGCCAGTGGCAAAGATCTCTGGGGGAAGTGGGAGGAGAGACCTGCCCTTTGCTGTGAGGATGAGTTAGAGTGAAGCAGCAGGATAGGCATATCATAATCTTCCCAATGAGAAAGTTTAAAAAAAACCCCACATAGCTCTGACTGTGATATTAGGGGAAGATGATAACTCTGCAGCACAGATGGGGTCATCTGAATGAGAACAATGGCTGTTTGAGGACTTCCTACATAATATAAGCTCTTTCCCAAGGACATCATGCAAGGGAGCAGGGGCAAGCATTTGCCAAGCTCCCTCACCAAGTATGTCCAGAGAGCATGCTGCCTTTCCCAGGATCTCAAAGCAAACCCTCACCACCCTCTCATGGTAGGAATAGGGAGACATCAGCCCCTGCCATACAAGTTTTGGCATAATCCATCACAAATATCCAGCCATGGCAGCTCCTGTACCACCGCTGACAGTTGTCTGCCCTGTCATGAGATATGGTAGGGACTAACACTGGGCACCCTTGCTTGCTGTTGAACAGACCCCTTAGAAAAGTTTGTTGCTGACCTTTGCAGAGGAGTCACTCTGCTTCTGCAGGGACACTGAATCTGTGGAGGAGAGGAGGGCTTTGCAGGCACAGGCAGCACAACAGAGAACAACACAGGCTGAGCTGGGTTTGTGGGGAATAGGAAATGCAGGGTCATTTTTTCTGCCTCACTGTGCATTAGGAAATGCTTGGTAACATACTTTTTTCCATCATGGCCCTCTCAGAAAAGCTTCCTGATGGATTGTTTGCTTTGCCAGAATACCATAAAACAAGTCAGTGTGTGAAATAAGACATTACCAATAAAAAAGCTCTTATGATAGGATAAGGGAAATTTATGGTAGGGATTTGACTTGCATGGCAGTGCAGGTAAGAGAAGTATTACAATGGAAAAAACAGTGCTGCTACACTTGACAGTTGATTAGGGCAGTTCTTGACTGCTGTTCACCTCCTCAGTATTTCAAAAGGGGTTGAGTCTGTATGAGCACTGGTGCCTCAGTTAAGGAAGGGTGAACTCTGTGTGCTATCCTTCATCCCAGACTCTGCTCTGGGATCAGCACTCCCATCTTCGACATTTCAGGTATTCTCCCAAATAATGACCAAAGCTCACTGAAAGACAGAACATCCCTGTTTCCATTGCAAGGAGATTCAGAAGACAGACCTGAACAAGGTGGGAGCCAGGTACCCATTCCTTCCAAACCCAAGCCCTGGGAATCTCCTTTCTCCAGAAAAAAAAGCCTTCCTGTGCATGACTGCTGTCTACCTGTGATATGGGATTTTGCCAACTGCTTGACATTGCCAAAAGACAAAAAGAGCAAGGGCATGAACTGACACACAAGCACTAGACACACTAATGTCTGGCAACAGCCCCATCTCCTTTTTCTTGCTTCCTGTTTAATAGGCCCTTTAGGGAAGTTTATGGCTGATATATGCTAGAAAATTACTCATATAATTGAAACATCAGTGTAATATTGTTTGCCCAGCATAACTTTTTCTTTGGGAATTTCTGGATGCAATTATCCCTTGTGACTAATAAAAACAATGGCTTAATCACAAATATATGGTTAGAAATGTCATTTTATGATTAAACATAAAATGCCTGTTTCCTCAGCATTTCACATCAAATGCACTGTCCTTCATGGGAGCAGCCAAAGGAATTTGAAGAGCAGAAATGGTGTAGGAATGACAGGAGCTAATTATCTTTTCTGGAGACATTCTGCTGAATAAGCATTTCAGATCTGACCTCCATTCCAGTCCTCAGATGCTCCTAAGAGGGTCTCAGATTCACCTGAGCCTCAAGGCACCTTTAACACACCAGCAATGCAAGCAGTGAGCCCCTGCCAGGTACAGGTCAACAGACACCTCTGTCCCACTGCCATCCTATCCGCTGTCCCCTCTCCCCCTGAGTGGCATAGCTGGTCTACAGCATGACCAAGGGAGCTGCTCAGCATTTGTCCCCTGGTTTCCAATGGGGGAATGATAGTTCACATTAAAACTACCCTGTAAAGGTTTGATTGGGCCATTTTAATTTTGCATTTTTTTTATGTAATCCACTTGATTTTATATATGTCTATGTACATATACCAAAAATTCTACATACACAGAAATATAAAGGCAATGAGGAAGAGCAGAGTGAATATTGAGTTTTGAATCCCTATAAAATCTCCAAATGGCTCCTTTTTAAAAACTTGTATTATACTAAAAATAATAAAACTGCTTTACAGTCCCACAGAAATAAGAGTTACTGGCAAAACATGATGAGGCTCAATAGTTTTCAATCCTAGCACAATCTGCATAAGTTCATTAAAAAACAACCATAAGGTACTAAGAATCTCTTTTCAAAATAATGTTAACAGCTAACAATCCCAGGAAGCGGCCTAAAAATTGAAAGGCTGGGCACTCAGTTGTTAGCACTAAACGTGAGAGTCCTGAGCTCATAAAGTGAACAAATCATGTCCTGCTGTCCCCCTCTACATGAAAGAGTATTCAAAAGAATAACGTAACATTGTCCATATTCACTAAAATGGAAGAGAGTTCCTATATCATGTCATCAAAATATTTTTATTAATTTAAAGAGTTTAATTATAACTCTCTATTATTAGGATAGAGAAAAATAAACTTTAAAAAATCCCAAATCTAGACCTCTAAATAAAAATAGCTATTTTGAATCCCCTGTGAAATCACTGGAGCCTACACATGTGAAATGCCAGGATGTTCTTTCCTTACAACAAGCCAGGGCAGAACTAGGCTACATGAGAACCACCAGAAAACTTGGATCTCAGTTCTCATGTCCACTCACAAATAGCTCCTGTCTTTTCAGGAAGACAAGCTGTCTCCTATGTCCAAACACCACAAACACAGAGGAAGCCCAGATATACCCTGAAACTTTGCAGCAGATGCTTTCCTTTAATTTACCATGCAGCACATTCACTTAGAGTTCTGAATTATCTACTACCAATAGAGCATAATTGTACTAAAGTTGAAATCAACATATTACCAAGTATTGAAGCAATTTTGGTCTTTCGTTAGTCTTCAGACAGCATCACTGTAAGCATTGGCACCAGCTTCAGTGTAAGCAGAATGCACATTTTGATATGTACTCTAAATTAAATATGTATGAGAGCCTGCGAACAACAATGCCAATTACTGCACCTTGGAACGAGACTTGGAATATTTTGTCTGGCAGAGTTCAAAAGACTTTTCAGCTGGGACCAGCTGCAGCTTGGTTAGTGAAAGAATGGATTGATTGCGATTCATAACTTGGAATATGGATTAATGCAATATTCATGGAAAACTGTGTGTGCAGAGCTCCATATGGCCAGTGAAGCTCTGAAAGCATTTTGCTTCAGGGAAAAATCATGTCACTAGAATGCATTTGCCTTTACTGTGTCCAAGTTAGGAAGGAAGGAAGCTATTTTCCTTGTTTGGCTGGTATGCAGGTTGTGGAGTCTAAAACTTCGTTCACCCCTACCCAAGCAGGGTAGAACAGCTTTGCTGGTTCCCAAAGCAAGAGGCTGTGGTTTGACTGCCTCCTTATTTGTGCCCTGCAGATCACAAAATGCATTAACTCTACCTACAACATCCTCACAAATCCTCTGAGATGACTCTCGAGATCAGACTTGCTGTCAATGTAGACAACAATCGGGACTACCTCTCAGTCCAGGTGGACTCTCAATAGTAAAAAGGCCACCACAGACAAAACACACCTGTCTGCTTTGTACAGTATGAATTAAAACTGTGGTGACTGAATAAGTCATCAGGCAAGCTCAGGCAGATGAGGTGAATGCAAAGAGAACAGCCAGACTGCAGTACTCACTGTTTTCTACCAAAGGCTGAATAGAGCATTGCAACCTCCCTCACACTGAGTACCAGGGGGAAGCCAGCCAGACTCCCACACTTAGTTATTTGGCATCTGCTTTCTTGCTCTGGTGTTATTGAAGATCTTAAAGTCAAGACTGAACACTGGATCTGGCAGATCTCAATTGGAAAGTCAAAACAGAGGGCACAAAAAAAAGATGTGATGTCATATTGCACTCCTAACTGCATCCCCATTCTTCACATGGCTTTGTTTCAAAGCACTTCTGGAAAATATTTTTAAAAACTAGGCATTTTCCTAGATCACAGAATGGTTGGAAAAGACCTCTGGAGTTCACCCTGTCCAACCCCACCAGTCAAACAGAGCCACCACATGCTCACAGACATGTCCAGTATGTCTTGAATACCTCCAAGAATGGAGACTTTTGTCTTTTCTGGGCAAACTCTCACAGTGGTCTTTCACCCTCCCAACAGAACAATTCCTTTTTATGTTCAGATAGCACCTTCCATGCTTCAGTTTGTGTCCATTGTTTCTCATCCTGTCACTGGGCACCACTGGAAAAAACCTGTTTCTGTCCTCTATGCAGTTTCTGTTCAGGTATTAGTACACACTCATGGGGTCCTCGCCAAAACTTTTCCAGACTGAACAGTGGCAGCTCACTCAGCCCTTCCTCACAGGGGAGAGTTCTAGTCTCTTGATCATCTTCATGGTCCTTTGCTAGACTCTCTTCAGTGTCTCCATGTCTCTTTTGTACCAGGGAGCCCAGAACTGGACATAGCATTCATGGTAAGGCCTAACCAGTGTTGAGTAGAGGGGAAGGATCACCCTCCTGACCTGCTGGCAATACCTCTCCTCATGCAGCCCAGGGTACCTTTTGTCTTCTTTGACACAAGCACACATCATCAGTTCCCCAGGTGTTTCTCTGACAGGCTGCTTTCCATCTGGGTGGCCCACAACATGTACCAGTTGCCAGGGGCTTTCCTCCCCAGGTGCCGGTATTTGCACATCCCCTGGCTGAACTTCACGAGGTTCCTGTATAAAAGATTCTGTGCAAAGATGCTGCCGTTGGAAGGAGTAACCATCATTTACTCTGCAGATTTGGGTCACTGTGGTTGGCTTCATGCACAGAAATCATTCTCCTTCCAATAAGGTGAAATACTGCAGCTGCACTAATACATGAGGCATGACTTCTACATTTGAAGTAAATAATAAACTCCTGAAAAGGAATATGTTTCTGCAGGATGACCTTTCAAAAAAGGTAGACTGGAATTATTTTTAATTGGATACTAGAGCATGACACTGGTTATCCACCTCACTCTGTGGAGATCACAGAACAATTAGAAATGCCTTTGGGTGATAAGTCTTGACCAGACTGATCACGACCTACTGCTCAGCAGGGAGGAT
Organism: Scytalopus superciliaris; assembly: GCA_013400415.1. NCBI lineage: Eukaryota > Metazoa > Chordata > Aves > Passeriformes > Rhinocryptidae > Scytalopus > Scytalopus superciliaris. Next base: position 62,891 of record VXBX01006027.1, on the reverse strand, counting down.
GCTGCTCTGCATCACCTGCAGCTGCACTCACCTGCTTGCACATACCCAGAGCAGGAATCTCAGCCCTTGCAAGAGACAATGGCCTACAAAGTACTGTGATAAGAGGAAAGGCAAGTTAATAGCAGCAGGGAGACACCTAATGCACTTTGCACGCAGGTATTTGTAGGGAGATAGTTAAGAAAACAGCAGCCTGTTTGAAAACGTGGCCTAGTTCCCAAAGCTTCCTTTCTGTTGGGAGCGCTGTGCTAAACACACTTTCAAAGATTTACTATAGGCATTGCGCTACCCAATGTGCAATCCCTTTTAATGCCTCAACTTCCCTTTACACTACTGAGACTATTGTCTTTTCCCCAGACTGTCTTTACTGGATGCATGGTACACTCTCACCTCTTTCCCTGGTGTCACTTAATCTCTTTCTACTTTTCAATCTTTTCTGTACTTTCTGACGAAGTGTTAGCACAGGGGGAGCACCCACTGATTCAGCAGGGACTGTGACCTAATGTACAAATTTCCAGTAAAACCACAGTGTAGCTCAGGGAAGCAGGAGTATGCTTAAAGCAACCTGTGCAACTCACTAGAAATCACACCAGGTATTACAGAAGAAGGTGCAATTATTGCATGATGTTATCTGACTTCTGAGAATTTGGAGGAGCATTGCTCTTAGTGAAACAAAACCAGTGAAAAATCCCCCACTGTCTTCAGAGGGTCAGCAATCTAGTTCTATGTGGTAAGTGCCTCGAGGCTGATGCTTCCTTGAGGTTCTTTTCCAGAGGCTAAAAGTGGATTGGAGGAAAAGACATTTCAAATTCTAGGACTCCTGTTTCACCTCTGTGTTTACAAGCTGTATGCTTGCAGCCTTCACAAAACAGCAAACCTTCAGCCTTTCACGTGATGCTCCTGAAAACACACTTCTTGCTGATTTGTTCTTCAGCAACACTCCTGGCTGGTAGGGGCTGTGCTACATTGCTTTATTATGCTCTTTAAGTTGATTGTTTTCCCTGCCTTATGGCCTCTTAGGCATACTGCAATGATCTGGCAGATCGGATCTGGGGAGACAAAATTATCAGACTTGCTGCTAAAGTGTGTTTCAGTTTGTGTGCCTTCTCATTCATCGCATGGCATTGTTTCAAAGCATTTTTAAAAACTAGGGTCTCTACAGGATCCATGGAATAACAAAATGTTGTGCCTTATCTTCTCAGAACTAGTCTAAAATTACAAGCACTGCCTCATGTGGTTATATTTCACAAATAAATAATCAATCTTTCTAGAAGGCAAAGTCAAAGCTGCCCTCCCCACCATCACATTCTCTCTGTGTTGTTGTCTTACAGTGTTTCTCTCTGCACTCTGGTCATTCTTCCTCCAGGAATCCCTGTGGTCTTCTGCACACCATGCCTTCCAATGACTTCCCTTTCCTAACAGCTTGAGAGCTCTTCAGGTGCATCAGGCCTGTGCAAGGTTGTGGCAGAAGATCCAGAGGTGATAGAAAAAGAGCTAGAGGCTGCTGGGAGCTACAGTAAGAGCATCCATGCAATCTCCACCTGCACCTAAGGAACAACAGAAACCTGTACTTCTCTCAAGTGCCTTAACCTCTTTCATTGTCAAAGGCACATGAAGAACCTGCCTCTGTGATAGTCATATCTGATTCACAAAGCAAAAGGTCAGCAAAAAGCACCAGTATCACCCTCACACAAGGCACAGATCGATAAAGGCTAAAGCACGCACTCTCTCTCTCTCCCCCTCTTTCTCTACCACCCAGAAATTCAGCCAAATGAAAAGCAAAGCCTTCCCTCCAGGAAAACCAAACAAAAGCCATGTGTCTTGAACCCTCATTGTGTCCAGACAGGCATAGGGAGTTTGCCAGAGCAAACAAGTTCCAGAGTCAAAGGATTTCCGCTGAGAGCTCTCTGCAACCAGTCCTCCTCAGCCTGGCCCCGTGATTCCCAGCCAGCTCTAGCTGCTCAAACCACGGCAAAGAGGCCTCCCATTACAATGACACATTTGACAGCTTTGCCAAGAGCACTTGGGGACGTGCCAAAGAAAGAAGCAGTGTGCTTTCCTGAAAAAAGCAGACACACTGGGGAGGAATACTTGAAATGCTCCTTCTAGTAAACCTGAACGGTCGAGCGCCCCTGCAGAGAAGTACTCGGGTTGTTATCCCAAGGGAGAGCAGAGAACAGGCTCCACTGGGCTTGTTCCTCTCCAGAGCTTGCCCTCCCATTCTCAGTGGCATTCAAGGCATCTGCATTGAAGAGCGACCATCTCTTTTTACACTTGGGCTCGCTTTGAAGACATTCTCGCCGGCTGAACTTCAAGCTAACTCATACCCTGCATTTGCCTTGCTTCAATTAGCAGTGCTTCAGAGCCCTGCTGCTCCACACAGGGCTTTCACTAGGCCTCCTCGTTATCTAAATGAAAGCCCTAAGCCTGTCTCCAGCTGCTCACATGATGAGAAGTGCCACAGCCACCAAGATCTCACAGACCACATGGAAGAGCACTGTGAGAAAACTGGAGATGTTCTTGAGAGGACACACGGTATTTGCGCAGCATCATGAGGGAGATTTACACTATGCCGAATGACACAAAGATAGTTGCCTGACTCCAAAGAAAGTGTCACTCCAAATTGCCAATCCTGAGTAAGGGAACAAGGATTCAAAATAATTGGGGGGTTTTGTCTCTAGACAGGGACAGAAGCCATAGCCCTGTTCAGGCTGATGCTTCCTTGAGGTTCTTTTCCCACCCTGTACAGTGAAAGGATGCTGTTAAGGGTCTTTTTAAGGGAATTTTAGGGGACTTGTGGAACAAACACCCATACGCATCCATATGGGTGCGTGGAAGAAATGTGTGCAATGTGTGCATCATAAGGTCTCTGGTATATTTATCTGAGGCATCACTCTGCTTCCAAACTTGTATCTTGCCGAAAGGTTTTAATAGCATGACATAATCTAAGTCATGTATAGATTCTGTTTTTATGACAGTTGACTTCTGTCTGGTTTACACAACTCCCTCTGATTTTACACAAAAGCAAGCATAATGGAAGGCTCTTCTTCCATTGCTTTTATGTGCCACATCCTTTCTTTCTGTTTCTTCTTTAAAACATGTTGGGTTTTTTATTTAATGCAGGATTGTGCATCCAGTGCCTTGCAGATGGAATGCATAATTGAACATTATATTCCACTCTTGAGAGACACACCATAAAATTAATATTTGAACCATATTCTTGCTGATCCAGGGCAGAGAGCAAAATAACACAAAGAAAATACTCTAAAGCAATTTGTAGCCTATCTACAGAATACTTTCCAGACATTAACGTAGTAAGAGAAACACTTAACATTAATAAAAGGTGAGGTTTTAGTCACATGCAGCCTTATACTGTGCTGGACAGCTTCGGGTAATTTTGCAATTAAAAAGTGTGAGTGAAAAGGGTTTGGGGTGATGGGGAGAAAACAAAGAGTGAGAAAAGACCCGATTTCGAGCAATGATCCCCCTCTTATCTCCCAGCACACACACACACACAAGTGTGCAGTGGAGAAACACAGAGCAAGAGACTGTTAGAGATGAAACCACATTGCAAATGGAACCACACTGGGGTCAGTGTTTCACAGCATGGAGGTCCTGGCTTCATGAAAGGTATTTGAAATGCTTAGAACAAAAGATTATGGCAGTTCTACTCTAAAAGTCAAGTTAAAAGAAAAAAAAAGTTATAAACTCTATTCAAGAGAGAAACAAGGTCAGGAAAAACAGAAAAGGGATGGCCATTACTAATCAGCTACTTCCATCATTACCATAGCCATGAAACAAAGATACGAATTTGGAGTAAAAAGTGCCTCATATGGGGATGTTTTGCTCTGGGATATTGGTGTGAACAAAGAGATGTCAAGTCATTAAAATGCCAAGCAGTCTCAGATTTCAGAGTTAGGACCCGGAGTTATTAATTGTGTCTAAAACTGTTTCTAGAAGAAGGAAAAATTATTTTTGATTTTATCATATGAGTGCTGATGACTGATCTTGATACCTATTGGCATCCAAAGCCACCTGAGTTCTGCACAGTCTGTGGGTTTGTGCATTAGTGAGACTTCATTTTCCATTTCTACCAGACAGTCAGGTTTTCCTTAGGTAAAATGTTGAATTCTGGTAATGGTGGCTGTGGAAACACCTTTAAAAGCATACAACAGGCAAACAACATTGTTTTGCAGCCATAAAAGCACACCTTAAAATGATGGCTGAAATGGAAATGTGCTTTAACTGGGCTGACATCTCTGCACTGAAAAAATGGACAAGAAACAAAGAAAAGATGCATTATTTTGTCCTCAGAAATATCTAAGGTGCATAATCTTGACTCGCAATAGCCAGAGTAATTAATGCTAGCAAATGTTCAGGCAACAGGTACACCTGCAGTGCTACATCTGCAGTTCAGATGTTTATTAGTCACAACTTGACATTAGAAGGCCTTTTAATTGGCAAGGATTTATTCCCTCTGATCTTGGGAAGTTTATGATTGCGAGGGCCATAGACACAACACGAATGATGTCTATGTCTCCCACCCTTCCTTATGTGTTACAGAAAGCATGCATTTTGGTGCAGAAAGTGGGGTGGCAGTGAATAAAGAGCAGGTGAGATCCCCTCTCTGGTCTACAGCAAAAAAAGAAGGAACACCCTGTAATGCCCCAAGTAGGCATAAAAGCTGATTTCTCACCTATAGCCTTGATTACTTCTCTAACTTCATGATTCTCTCTGCTGACAGGCAGTCAGGTCTGCCTGACACACTCCTGGTTCCTTCACTCCATGCAGGAGCCAACCAGCACCCCAGTGGTCCAGCTGATGGGGTGCAGGGCTTGCCCTCCAGCCAGTGGGACCGGGCTGCAGTGGTAGGTTAGGGCACAGGTGCCCCAGTAATGTGGCACGGGGCCACACCACATACATGTGCAGCCAGTGAGCACACACACAGGGCTGGCCACACACAGAGCTGTGACAGGAAAGGCACAGCAGCACCAGTTTGTCACCATCACCCCATCATTTCCCTCATTTGCCCTGGCATTCCAGGCTCGGCCACCACTGCTTATGGAGGAAGTACTGTCTGTTGCAGTGCCAGGGATGTTCTGGCAAGAAATATTTCCAGAAAGCTGCGCATTTGAGAAGGCACTTAAAAAGCCCAGATCTCTTTGTTTAAATGCCGATTGAAGACAGACCCATAAGCTCTGTATATTATTTATTAGTTATTGTCTTATTTAATCCCCTTTGGAAGAGCAACAATAGAGGAGTTACAGTTCTCCCCTTTTTTTCCAAGCTAGGATGATATTTCTTAACTTAGAATCAGAAAGCAAGCCCTAGTCTACACTTAACTCCCAGCACAGACGGGTTACTGTGATCCACCCCATTTGCCCAATTCCTGACTCACCAGTCACCACTAATGATAGATTGGTCACCACCTCATCACTGGGGAACACGGGTCTTTGCACAGCTACCTGGGCTCAGTGGGTGGATCTCTGCCCTTATGCAGAAGTGCACTTTTTCTGATCACTCTTGAAGAACACAAGTGATTCAGAGCTGGGAAACAAGCCCCCAGCAAACTGCAGGTATCTCACCCCATGTGCACTGCCATTCCAGTTTGAAATTCTCACCTCCAGGCCAGCCTACAAAGGAAAACCAGGAGCAGAAAGGAACACTTGCAAAAGGGAAGGAGATTATTGCCAGCCTAAGGGTGATCCACTCATGTTGTCTTGGAAGAGCACCAACATTCCCACCAACTTCAAAAAGACAAATTACCAGTGACAAACAGGAGGAGGCTTCTGTTTTTTACATCAACTTTCTTAGAAAAAACAAACACACCAAAAAAGCCCAACACCACTGCTATTCTCACCTCCTAGGCAGAAGTTTATTAAACCAGTAGGAAGAGGAATAGACTGCCACACTCCCCTCTACACTGAATCAAACTGCCCTCAGACACGAAGTTAGTTTAGGTACATCTGCTGAGATTTTTGTTTTGAAGAGACATTTGTTTTCAGGGAAGACATGCATAAGGCTTAGACTGCACCCTGAAATCTGATTTTTCTCCTTTAATGGTGGGCTTGGGCATCTGGAGTGTATATGTGCAACAGCTAGCCTCCAGTTCAGCTTGTAAAAACTTTTTGTGGGGGTTAGTGACTTTCCCAGTATTTTTCATGTTAGAATAAATTAACTTAAGTGTGCATGGAAGGTAGAAATACATACAACTGAAATGAAAAGTCAGGCTAAAAATAGTACTAAACCAATTGCATTGTTCATAGTGAGGGAAAGGAAACCTGAGGGGGAAAAAAGAAATATATTTAACAGCTGTCTCAACATAATGTCAGATTTATTCAAGATTTCTAAAATGGTCTTTGACAAGCCTTGACTCATTGTGTAGGACTGGAAAGGGTATTGAGGGTGGACTATTTCTTGTGATTTATAAGAGACCACTGTGACTAGTTTGAAAAACCTGCATACAAGTGCAGTAAATTAAAACAGAAGCCTACATAAGACATGTACCTTACAGACAAAAGGCTTAAAGCATTCTTCAGTCTGAATCACCAGTGTGGTTTGCAAAGGGAAATCAGTTTCAAGAATTTCTGCTAGCCAAACATGTACTGTCCAATATTTAGAAGAACTAATTTCTTCTATTAGCATACTTTGGAAATTAAAGCCTAGACTCATGCAGCTATATCGTGCTGCCATAGGCACTTGGTCTCTCTATCAAAAATTGTGTAAGTTATCAGTGATTCATGGCTCACGCTGGATCTTATAGTAGTTTCATGTATTAAAAAGCTGGCACGGCACATACAGCAACCTCTACATGGTACAACTTAAGAATCATTTAAGTTTGTATGTGCAGAAGAGTGGAAAATGAAACCATGTGCATTCGATCACAGACGGAGGTGCTGGCCTTCCCCTTAGCTCTGAGAGATAATTGCACAAATTTTCACATAAAATTCAAACATAATTCATCAACAGAACCTTGCACAGGCTGCCCTGTAAAGAAAACACTCCAGACATCTTCACGGGAAGTGAAAACCCCACAGCTAGAGGTGCTCTGCATAAGAAGTGTATTAGTTTCACAGATCGAAGAGAAGTCAGATTGTGATCTTCCTCAAAACTCTGGTTTTCCCTCTCCCTTCAGGCAGATACTCACATTCCCCTGCAGAGTCCAAGAAATTACAGAGCGGAGGTTCGCTCCGACTCCCACAGCCCTCTCCAAGCCCTGTGAGTAAATCAATACAGGCTTCTACCTTTGGCTTCTACCAGAATGTCTGCAGAGGTACGTGATCTACACCAAACAGTTTTGGAAAGGCATAATACCTTTCCTATGAAGCTCTGGCACCGATCTGGATGCCCAGTACAACTGGACATGCAAAGGGCTACTTCTCCTTGGAAGTGTGACACAAACTTCAGAATAAGCCTAAAATCCTTTATTTGACATCCCTTTATTTAGATATTTAGATACCCTTTATTTTAGGGTATGGTAGAGTAACAGCTAGTGGCATCCCACTAGAGAACATATTGGGGGAAATGGCATCTTATGAATATGCTTTGCTTCCCATTACCTCTTTGTGATGTCGGCTGGTGGTTTGTAGAACACCCAGCTCAAATGGCATATGGGAATTTAGGAGCCAAAACTCTCCTGTGACAGTTACTGCCCAGACTACATTATGACCATGCAAATTTAGGGGATCAAAATCAAACAAACATCCCAGAAACTTCTACACAGAGTTGCAGCATCCCTTTTAAGCAATGGGGCTTTATCAGTTCATATTTATGGAGGAATAACCAGGAATAGAAGAGCTGATATTAATGAAGGCTTGACAGCTCTTCTTTGTATAATAGAGTAATTAGTACACTTTGCATAAGACAGCCAGGAAAGCAAAGGCAAAGGACTGGAGAAAAAGGAAGTAACCCCAAAAGAAAAGGAAGAAATTAATAAGCAAGAGAGGGATCTGAGACTTTCAGACTGTTCATCATCTCTACTTACACAGGTCAAACCAGAACACATTTAGGTCTCTTCTTGCCTGATATGACTATTGCTATAGGAATTAAATATTTTCTTGAGTGCATCTGCTCCCACCTGTCTTTTTGACTACAGTCAAAAAGATTTCTGTATTAAGCTTTGTGGGAAAAGGTCCCTGTCCAGCAGGGGCTCCTACATTATTCCACAGAAACTATTCAAGATATCACTCCAAATTTGAGGAGCTAGGACTGCCTGTAGCAACTTCTCCCCTTTGTGTCAGTTAAAACAAAGGAGCCTGATTTTGGATTCTCACCCATAACGGTATAAACCCAGCTACAAGTCAGCACAGCTCCACCAGAGAAGATTACTGTAAGATGCAAAGTGTCTTTTATCTCCCAGACTTCCTACATGTTGCTATGAAACAATGGGTGAATTATCCCAGCACTAGGTTCTTCCTGGGCTGAAAGAGGATAGTAAGTTGAGATCTCATCAATCACTCCAGCTCTTATTGCTCCTGCAGAGAGAATTGTTATGACAACAGGAGGCTGAAACCCAGGTTTACTATAACTGAACAGATGGATTCCAAAAGTCTGGGACATTCTTGCAATGGAAAAGCTGATGAATTACAGAAGAAAAAACATATGCCACTTTGCTGATTTTCTTTGATTCATTGCNGGGAGGAAATAAAGGCAAACAGTACTGTGATTTTTTTTATATATATTTCTGTATTTTCTACATTTCTATCCAGTAGTGATGCCTTCTATGCCAGTACATCAACTGTCTGTTGACCTTCTCACCTCAAACACCTAGATTTTACCCTGATTTCTGAAAGGAGGGAGGCTTACATAGGACCTGAGAAAGTGTCTCCACTTTCTCTCCCTAATTTTCGTTTCCCCACTGGTCAATTGCATTAACATTTGACAGAAGGGTAGCAGCCCATGAGATTTCATTTCTAGATGAAGACTGGCAGCTAAGCAGGGTACAGAAACCCAAAGCAGTGTTCCCACGGCTATCAGCAACTGCAGGAAACTCCACACGTGGTCTCTTCCTGCCTGGGCAGAGGAAGAGCAGGGGACACTAGAGGCAATGTGCAATCCAGCACCTGGAATTACAGCAGGGAATGTAGGACACTTGGTAGGAAAGCAGTTTACATTGCTCAGGAACAGATCTCTGTGCATATTTGCAATAAAAATTAAAATTCCTTTCCCCTCCCTCATGGCAAAACAGAAGAGAAACAATTCTGAAGATGCACTGCGATGGAGATGAGAGTGCATGCCCTGTGGCTGTGTAAAACAGGGAGAAAACAATTTCTGAACTCAACCTTTCCTCTGTGCACGTGTGTGCATGTGCTTGCACATGCATGCACACACACCCAGAATACATATTCACCCAAAGAACCAAACCGTGTGTACACACACACAGAATGCATGCACACTTAGGTTCACACACACAGGGGAACAGTTAAACACAGGAATTATTGCAAGTATATCCATGCATATGCACAGACAAAACCCGGGATTTCCAGCAAAGCTTGAGCAATTCAGTGTAATAAAAAAGGGCTCCTTGCAGCAAAGCACTTAACGAATGGCAGATTGTACCCAAAGGGTGCCATTACCCAAGGGAGCTGGGGGATTTGGCTGGAGCATGCAGTATGAACAAATGGCCTGAAGATTTGTTAGATAAGGACTGGATTCAGCACAATCAGAAGGCTTCATCTCTTCTGAAGCCCTATATATTTCATCCCCAGAGCAGATGAAACTGGAATATTTTTCCATACTTTAAAAGTAATTTTTTCACGAGAGGAATCTAATTTCTGAAAACTATTGTGCCCCCCCAGTATTTTTAGTCATGTTCTTTTCTCAAGCTCATTAGCAAAGAAAACTAAACACCTTTCATTTTAATTTAATTTCATTATTCATTATCTTCTTACACACCAACCAAGGAAAATTGAAAAACCTAACAAGAGACAAAAAGAAGTTGCTGCTTTCAATGGCCAGTAGGGACAAATAATGGCTCTGACATTGGCTATCTCCTAGAAATCAACTTTTCCCTTTCCACAATAACCCATAATTTGAAATATTTGCAACTTCTATTGCCTTGAATAAAACACATTATTTACAGCACATTTTCTATTCTGAGAGCTCAGAATTCCTTCTTGACTCCAGTTCATACATCACTTGTGTCAGACTCCGATGGAGCATCTATTTCTGATTACAGACTGGCAAAATAAATCATAGAAAATTGGAATTCCAAGGAAAAGAGCATTTCATGTTTCGTCATTTTGCTGTTATGAGAAAGGCAGGCTTTTAGCTTGATTGTTTTATTTTTACCAAGGGATGTTCAGTGCTATGTTTTATGTGCTCTCAGAATATGAGCCCGTGTACTCATGGTGTTCCAAAACCTCAAAACCCACAGTCAATTATACTGCTCAAGAATGGTGACTTTAGATTCCTTACCACCAGCTTCTCCTAAAGTACTGCTGGCTCCATTTGCCTCATGCAGCCATATTGCTTGTGGCTCTACAAACCCACAAATGCACTCTCACAGAATGGCAGAGATTAGAAGAACCCTCTGGAGGTCACTTGGTCCAAACCCACTAATCAAGCAGGGCTAAAGTCAGTTGTCTATGACTATGTCCACTCAGGTTTTTAATATGACCAAGGATGAAGCCTCCACAAAGTCTCTGGGAAAACTCTGTCAGTGCTTGATCACCTTCACACTAAAAAAGCTTTGTATTTTGTTCAGACAGCACCTCCCGTGTTTCAGTTTATGTACATTGCCTCTGGCTGTGTCACTGGTCGAGACTGGAAAGAGCCTGGCTCCATCCTCTTTTCACCCTTTCTTCAGGTGTTTGTAAACAGTGATGAAATCTCCCCAAGCCTTCTCCAGGCTGAACAGTCCCAGTTCTCTCAGTCTTTCCTCATAGGAGAGATGTTCCAGTGCTTTCACCATCTTTGTGGCCCTTGACAGGACTCTCAGTTAAATCCATGTCTCTCTCATACTGGGGAGCCCAGAACTGGACACAGCACTTCAGGTGTGGCCTCACCAATGCAGAGTAGAGGGGCAGGATCACCTTCCTCCACCTGCTGATCACACCACTCCTGGTATAGCCAGGGCACTTGTTAGCTTTCCTTGTCACAACGGCACTTGCTGGCTCATAGTCAGCTCGGTGTTTGCCAGGATCCCCAGGTCCCAAAGTGTCTTCCAGATGAGCAGTCCCCATTATGCACTGGTGCCTAGATTTGTTTGTCCTCAGGTACAGGACTTTGCACTTTGCTTTCCTGAACATCATGTGACTGTTATGGCACATTTTCTCCAGCTTGTCAAGGTTCTTCGGAATGGCAGCACAACCATCTGGTTTATCTCACTCTCGAGTTTTGTGTCACCTGAAGTGGCAATACAATTTATTTCAAACTTGATGAGGGTGTGCTATGTATCAGTCACCACATCATTAATGAAGAGCTTAAACAGAATAGGCCCCAGTAAACACATGGGTGAGGAAGGCATTGAGTACCTCACATATTTCTGTGTCCTTAGTTACCAAGCCCTCTGCCCGATTCAGCAGCAGAGCCACATTTTCTCTTGTCTCCTGTGTACTGCTGGGATACCTGTAGTAGCCTTTCCCATTACCTTCATGTCCTTTGTCAGATTCAGCTCCAGGTGGGCTTTGGATTTCCTAACCCCACCCCTGCATGCTTGGACATCATCTCTGTGGGCCTCCTGAGTTACTTGCCCCTGTTTTTACCTCGTGAATGTTGCCTGTTATGTTTGAGTTCAATTAGAAGCAACTTGTTCTTCAGTGCAGGCATCCTGCTGCTTTTGCTTGGTTTCCTGCTCAGTGGGATGGACTGCTCTTGAACTTGGAGGAGGTGACCCTGGAAAAAAAATTAGCAGATCTCCTGGACCCCTCTTCTCTCCAGAGTTGTATCCCATGGGATTCTTCCAAGCAAGACCCTGAACAGGCCCACATTTTCTCTCCTGAAGTTGTAGTACTGCTATTTGCTTTGGTCCCTCAACTCAGGATCCTGAACTCCACTATCCTCAAGTCACCACAGCCAAAGCTACCCCTGAGCTATGCCTCCCCAGACAGTCCTTTCTCCTTTACAAACGTGATGTCCAGCAGAACATTTCCCCTCATTGTCTCCTCCATGACCTGTGTCAGGACATTACCATCAATGAGCTGCAGAAACCTCCTGTGTTGCTTGTGTGCTCTGCTGTGTTGCCGCTCCAGATGTTGGGGTGGCTGAAGCCTGCCATGAGGACCAGGGCCTGAGAATATGAGACTCCTTCCACCTGTCTGACAGCCTCACCTCCTTCTTCCTGGTGAGGGGGTCACAGTTAAAAATATTATTTACTTCATACTAGTTTGTAGCTTGTAACATTTCCAGAAGTGTTTCTGTGCAATGTTTTTTCAATGAAATATGAGCAAAATAAAACCTAAGTCAGGAAATAACTTTGCTCTCTATAGTCAAGCCCATCCTCTTTTCTTCCAGTCATTTAGTCTATAGGACTAGCAATTTGCAAAGGACACCCAATAATTATGATTATGTTGTGCTGAAATCAATATATAGTTAGTCATGATTTGGGATATCCAGACTTAGACCTTCAAAAGCAGTGCTTGATGGATGCCTGGCTTGAAGATATTTTGTGCTTAAGCCTGTAGTTGTGGCATGAATACTGCAGTGCATAAGATCCCCTCCTCCAAATGAATATGTTTGCAAATACCGAACAGCATCGTCCCGAATGAACTGCCAATTTAGAGAAGGGAATGATTTGTAAGAAACAGTCCTGACTTGGTAGAGGCAGATGGGGATAAAGCTGTACTTATTAATGCCATCACTGGCCATTTTTCGATTTATGCAAATCTAACCCCAAAAGTAACACATAGTTCGCATTTCTATCACCTCCAATTTAAGCATGAACAAAAGAGTCAAGCACCTGATAACTGCCAAGGAAGTAACTGATATATTGTCTCTTTTCACCACGTGCAATACCAACAGCATGACGTTACCAGTGAGTGACTCAGGTTCAAATACACACTACCGTGTAAATATTCCTAAAAGAGTTTCTAAAAGCAGAATTTGCCCCCTCCTTATGAAATATGTTCTTCCTACACAAAAATATGTTATTTTTAAATATACTTAGATATTTAATATATTTTAAAATACTAACTGCAAACAGCAAGGTACCAGCTTCCCTCATAGGCAGAAGACATATGGTCCTTTAAGAGCACAACTGAAGGGTTTTGCTTTATCTGTGAACACTTGTACAGCCAAACCTTAGCCTCAGACCTTTAGACTGGCAACAGGGCTGAGCATCCCTGTTTGTGTGCTGGGCTAAATAATAAGGTAAATTTCAGAGCTCAGTGCTGGGGCCTTGGTTATTAGTGGATCGACTCTAATAATGTCAAAATTCCCTTTACTAGAAAACAAAACATATACAGAGAGATGCAATAATTTGTTGAAAATCACACTGAATTAAGGAAAGCTGAAAATAGAAGTAATTTTTTTCCCAGCCCTCTGCCTCTTCCATAGAGCCACTCCTCTGCTTTCCCAGAACAAGGCAAGGTAAAGGGGAAGCATATGCACACTTTGCTGTTAAGCAGAGAAAAGTAGCTGGGAACAAACACCAATAAATAAGTGCAATCTCATCTGCTTAAAGCAACATCTGAAGGGAAACCTCAAGAAACTGCCCAACAGTCATCATTCTCCATAATGAAATAGCCAAGAGAAAATCTGCTCAAGCATAAGGTAAGTATTCACGGACATACTGCAGATTCAGTTAATAATGCTAATAGGTCTTCTACAACTATAAATAGGTCAGAAATGCCAGATGCTTCTCTCTCTTCACAAAATCAAGAGGTTTAGAAAAAAAAACCCCACCCCAAATTCAGAGATATATAACCCAAAAATAACAGCAGGCGTTTCAAATATGTGGCTAGCCCCTATGGCTATAGCACAGCTGCACATTGCATAGCATTATAGAATTAAAGCTGTTACCTGCACACATTCTAAATGAACAGCCAGCATTAATGACACAGGCCATCTAGGAAGGATTAAGGATTAGTTATCATTTCAACTAATGAAAGAAGATCTATATTTCTCTTTTAGACACGTAATTCACAGGAGACTTGTGCTTGCCAACACTCTGAAAAAATAATCTTTCAGAATTCTTGCAAACCCACTGTGTTATGATTTCATCTCATGAAATACAACACCTTTACATTAAACCTCATAAAACTAAATCCTGCTGGACCTCTTCCAGGCTCAGAGAATAAACAGCTATATCAGTGATGCCTAGAACAGTAAAATCTGGCCCACTGTCATATGGCATGTTCCCATTTACAGAGGGGAGCAGGTCTGCAAACAGCTAATTCACTTGGCTATTACAAAATCCTCACATACAATGAATTTCTCACATAATTGGTCTAAGAAATACTTCAAGGGAGGAAAAAAAAGAATGCTTTGAACACTATAATACATATTTATTTCTACTAGGTTTTGAGGGGGAGAGGGTTGTTAACCTGTTCCCTGCCTTCCCCCAATGAAATGTGCTGCAGAGTTGCTCTGGTTTTCAGTGAGCAGAAGCAAATTTAGTTGTGTCTAGATTCAGGTAGATCACAAAGGGGGGAAATTTGTTTTCAAAACAGTTCAAAAGCACAGATGAATATATCCAATGAGATTCCTCTGAAAAGCCCAGATATTTTCCCTTTGCTGTCAGAAGTGCTACTCAGATTCCTTTCAGTCTTGCGGACCAACCCGGAACATGAGTAAGGAAGATATTAAAATACTCAGTACAACTACAATTACACCAGGCAAAACAGATCCAATGCAAAATCCCCTCTCAAAATCTCAGGGCAAATGTCCTCCATAGAGATGGAGACTGGTGTATGGCCAAAGAACAAAAGCAGTTTTCTATGTGGTTTAGAATCTTCCCTGTTCCCCATCTAGAGCTGCGCTTCAATCCCCTGATCGAGGCAGAGGTTGGCACATCTTCATGTGGAAACTGCAGTTACAGACCCAGATACACAAATGTCACACATTCCTTCCATCTCGCCTATCATTTAGCGGGCTAATTACATCTCAGGCGAACCACAATCAGACAATCCTCAGTGCAAGCACAGGAGCCAAGGAGGACATGATCCGATACTATCCCTCACCAGGGCCCAAATTCCCTCCCCTAAGGCTCCCCTTCTCATTTTTTCCATTCTGACAACAGCATTCTGGATTTTAGTAGTCACAGCTGGAAGACGATATTTCTACAGTAAAAGAAGGAGGTTAACAGCACCGTAACCTTCCCATGGCCAGTGACGCAAAGCAGAGGGAGGAATCCCAAATCACGTGGGGGAGCAGGAGCCACATGGGAAGGGACAAAAGTTCCCTGGAAACTGTCAGGAAGTTTTTTGGAACTGGCAAAAGAGAAACGACCCTGTTAAGATAGTTGATTAGATGATACAAAGGCAGGGCAAGGGCACTGACCCCATCACTGGAATTAATGAAGAGGGTATGTGCACCTGGAGGGTGGTAGATTGTGCCTCCAAGCTCCCTGTCAAGCAGAGGGCTGTGCAGGACTTCTTCAGCATCAGCAGGACATCACATGCCCAGTCTTTCCCTGAGGTGGGGAAATCTGATGCCCTAGGAACGCTTTCCATGGATTCGTGGCTCTCCTGACCAGCAAGCGACTTCTGTCAGAAAGCTGATGTACATATAGGGTCTCAAAATTACAAACACTTGAGAGGGAGAGGAGGGAATGATACCTCTTTATATGCTTGACCCCATAAGAAGCTCTAACTCTCAAACTGGCTAATGAGTTCAGCCCACAAATAACTGCTGTTATGAAGGGCACACCCAGGCAGACTGGGCAACACAGCACCAGTGTCCTCAGGGGCAAATCATCCTTAGGGAAAGAAAGGCAAAAAAGAACAAAACTCAAGTGGCAGCACACCCCTGTAAAGTGAAATGGCCTAGTATTATTATTCTGAAGGGTTTACTTTGATAAGCATCATCCTGAAGATAACTTGTGCCAAACAAATTAATGCAACTTGGTTTCAGCTTTGTCCACCTCTATCAGGATGAATGCTTTCAAGCCTCAAATGTGTAGCTCTATACATTAAGTGGCAAAGGATAGACAACTATAAACCACAGTACCTCTGTTTTCAATATTTACAGGATTACTCAAAACAACACAATTTCACCATCTACTCACAGATGTAAATACTAATTCTAAACTGACACACTTTCTGCTACAACTTTACCTACATGGTATTAGCAAACTTTGTTTACTGTGAAAACTTTAAGGGAAGAAATATTACACAAGTAAACCAGAGAAAAACATACTCACCTTTTCTCCAAACATGAAGTTTTCCCTGTAGGGGGTCAGTCAAGCCAGATACACATCACTCAGGAACATGGGTTGCAAAACACTTACTTCCCTCAAAACTAGCAGTTTCAACAATCCAGAACACCAAGCATTGATAAACTGTTTGGGTAGAGGGAGGCTGAGATGGATTAGTCACACAGTCAACAGAGAGCTGGGAATATTGAAAATACTGAAATATACAGAAAAAAATTAATACTCAGAAGTATGAAAACCCACCAAAACTCTTCAGGTTTACTTGTCCGTGTCAAGCTCAGGAAGGTAAAATTGTATATTTCTAGTTTGAAAGCAAAATAGTAGAGGAGAGAAGAAATTGGAGATGCTGAACAAAAGTTTGAATATATTCCTTGTTGAATACATGTTAAGTGAAAGTTGCTCGTTTTTTTCAGTTATTTCTGAAGTTTGTGAAAACTGCAGATACAATACCAATACATCATAAGCCATGTCACACAGACTGTTTCTGGGTCATCTACTTCAAATTTCTGGATTTTTTTTAATATTTGGAAATATCAACTCTAGAGTCTGCAAATATATTGTAATGACTGATTATGTGCCTACTAGTTAGATTATTTAAATCACTTTAAGTCCAATCCAATACAGAGGCTAATTTGTTGATTAGATCAATCTGACATCATTGTTTCATTGCTTTATTTTAAATCAGACCTAATATTTAAAATTGTATAGCTTTGGGCAACAGGTTCTCTTGATTTTACTTTTTTAAAATGTTTTACTACAATTTATTATTTAAAAATAATTTCCCACAACAAGTAACAGGTGTCCAAACCTTGAGCCCATTAGACTAGCTATCTAGGTACATATCTGACCATTTCCCTGCAAGTAGCAATTAGTTCTGAAAGTAAGTTTCTATACCTGCCTCTCTCACACACTCATTTATAGTTGTTTTCTCTGTTAAGCACTGCAGAAGCAGAGCAGTGAGTGGCTATTTTTTCCTACGCATCTGCAAAACTGCCTGACTCCTTAGAACGCAAATCCACACCAAAGCTCACCAACATCCATAGCTTCAGGCTCTCCTCCTCAGGGGAAGTACCAGGGCAGCCTTGAATGCAAATGGCCAAAGTCTGCCAAAGTTCTATTAGGAAGTAAATTTTGGAGCCAGACCCCTTCATGCCAGCAAAACTCTCGCTGCGGCCCATGATAGTGGTATTTCTGCCACCCTGCTTAGATGGAGGCAGCAATTCTCCTTTCTCCTCTTCCAAAGCATCCGTGCCCTACACAGAACTCAAGCATTTTGGTATAAACACCCTGTCCTTTCCTATGGCTCACCCAGCAGAGCCCTGTTCTCAGTTCAAAGTACTCACTACTACCAGGCTGCAAATAACAGCTGGGGGGAAAGAAAGGAAAGACTTATTACATTATAGCTTTTTAAATTAAATACACTAGGAAAGCCAGGTACCATCCAATTGTAGTCCTCTGGGACATGGGCTCTGCTACCTTTGTCATCCAGCACTTGGATTAGACAGATAATAAATGGATTGGTAACTACAAACAGAAATTCTGCATGAGCAAAAATGCTCACCAGGAGAAAAACTGTAGCCAGATATAGATGTCTGATAAATTTGAAGGATCATAGCTTGCTAAAGCACTAGGATACAAATAAATCTAGATTTATATACATATATGTGTTGCATGTAATACAACATACAAGCACCTGTATTTACCATTTCATGTTAACGGAAACTACAAAGCAACGTTAAAAAGCAGGGGTTTGGAATAATACTTAATAATTTTTCTATGCAAAACATTCCAAACTGGAAAAAGTTGCCTGAAAATTTTAAGATACTAAATGCAGGGAAACTATTGAGGGAAGGAGCACTGCAATTAAAATAATTAAAACTCTGTGAGACTTGGTTTTGTTTCCATTTGAAAGTAATCAGCCCCAGTTTGATCTTTCCTTCTCATGACATCAAACCCGGATTAAATACGGCCTGGAGTTGCAGTTTATAGACACAGAGTTTCTGGAGAAGAGCAGTGAGCAGAAATACAGGGCGCTAGAAGATCGATACCTCTTGTGACTGGGCACAGGAAAAAACGACACGGTGTGCACAAGCGCCACCAAGAGGTTCTTCTGCCACAGCCCAAAGACGATTTTCCGCCTGTGCCGCTCGGGCACATTCTCAACATGCTCTGAGCATGAGCCAATACCCAAAATGCATGAGCAGCTCGCTGCTGCATTTTCAGTGAGCATTCCAAATAGAAAGCAAAGAAAAGGATAACTTTTTTTTTTTTTTTTTAAGGGTTCTTTTCACAGAAGGGAGGCGTGGAAAAGATATATCTGCAGCACATGGAGTTTTTGACAACGGAACTTTAAATGTTGTGGCAACAGAGGACAAGATTGCTGCCCAGTCCAGATCTGGAAAATGTTAAATTCCACCTTATCAGCCACCGAAACAACATCAGGAGACATCTGTTGCTAAGCTGCCTCACACCAAAACCTATGTAATGTTATTTTTTCCTATCAAAAGCAATTGTGAGATGCAAATAGTAGTAACACTTTGGTAGTGTGATGTTGGAGACCATTTTTAAGGGTAAACAGAAATTTTCTTCCAATATTTTCATCATGGTAAGAAAGTCAGTTTTGTCCTCATCACTGCCATTTTTTGAGCTGAAGGAACTGAGCTATAGATTTTTCATTTCTCTACAATGTTAATAGCCAAAGGGTAGTTCCTCAAGCTCAATCTTTTGCTTTCTTTTTCAGAGAGCCCCTGAGGTCAGTATTGCCCTAACCTGCTTGGACTGGCTACTCCAACCAGTAAGTGTCAGTGGGGCTGGACTCCCTTCAGTGGTGAAAGCAGCACCTAGCTGCTAGGGAAAGGTGGATGCTTTGTGCTAGGTATGGCTTGGCTGCCCTCCACGGGTCAATGCCTCCCTCTGCAAATCACTGCTCTCAGTGTGACCCATAATCCATCCTGATCTTACCACCTTCCACAGTGGGAATCCAACCTGTGGGCTGCCCAGGAGTTGACAGTTCAGCATTTTCTCCAGAGAGAGAAGAGAGGCCTTGAATCGAGCCTCCCAGGTAAGTTCAGGCATCCCAATGAGGTCTCAGACGTTTCAGGCTGCAAGCCACCTAGCTAAAGTCAGAACTTGGAGCATGAGTTGGACTAGACAGTCTCCAGAGGTTCCCTCCAGCCACAGTTATCCCACGCCCATAATTCTGCAACCAAAAAGGATGATGATGCCTGCAGGTCAGTGAGAGAGGAATATGGTGCTCAGGTTGGAGCAGCTATCAGTGATGGCACTTTTTGCCTCAAAGCTCATCAGATTACCAAAGCACTTCATAGGGTCAGGGCAGGGAAGCAAAGAAGCTCCCAAATAGCCAGGTAAGAGGCAGAGTGTTCTCATGGCAACAGATCTGGAAAAATATGCAACAGATTAACAAATTCATACTCTTTATTGCTGCTTGTGTTGAAGCAAGTGTCTTGCCCACTCTTTAGCAGACAGGCAAGTCAAGACATTTTCCCTTTTCCACTTCTTAGCTTCCAGGACAGGTCAGAAAAAGGTACAGAAATTCTGAGTTCACATCAAGGCTTGAAAACGAGGGGAAGCAGCACGACAGTTTTAACTTGGATGGCACTGACCAGGCACACTCCTTAGAATGCAATGCTACACTGAACTGCCTGCAATCATGAAGGACTCCAGTAATTTTCCCCACAGATCATTCATTTTCACCACCATCCATCAGGTAACATTCACTGAGGACTGGAGAATAGAGGGACTAGAGCCAGGGTATTTCTCACCTAACTCTTGAGATTTAAGGTGATTTAAGCACTATAGGATTAAAGAAGTTTATAACGTCTTATATAGATTTAAGCATCTGAAGTGGCATAAACGCTCATGTTACTTTCAAGGCTTTAAAGAAGCTTAACTATCCATGGCACTTAATGAATTTACGGGTGCTTCAAAGCCTATGCTCCCTTTAGAACAATAAAAATACACCTTAATACATAAAAAAATATATACCTTAAAACATCACTGCATTTCAGGAGTGCCGTCCTGCTTGGCTCCTGCCAGGTCGGACCAGGTCACCCAGGCCTTTACCCGGATGCCCAAACACTCCTGCAGCCCCCCACCTTTGCCGGGAGGTGCATCCCTGCGCCCTTACCTGGCGGCAGAGGCACCGCACCTGCGCTGAAAGGGCGGGGCCCTCTGAGTTAAACCCGCCGAGAGGGGGGAGGGGGCACCAGCTCCTTAGTTTCGTTCCCAATTAAGCGTGAGGCAGTGGATGCTTATTGGCCAAGGGCGCGCTGCGGGACACGCCCGCGGGTACCGCCGGGGTCACCCCGAGGCCGTGCTGGCACATCCCATCCGCATCCCCATCCCCGACGCGTGTCCCGGCAGCCGGAGAGGGCAAACAAACACAGCCCTGCTGCCCAGCGCCAGCCGCACCCCTCCTGCAGGCGGAGCGGGGCCGGGCCGGCAGGGAGAGCATCATGCGCAACCTGGGAAGGGGGAAAATTTTGGGTCCCTGCAGCGCGCCCTGCGATGGGGAACGGGCCCTGCTGTCCTGCTGCGACCGGGAGAAGCATTCGGGTCCGCCGGCTGGGAACGACGTGCCCCGGATGGCAGGGAGGAGCACCGAAGGCAGCCTCGCACGCTGGCACCTTTACCTGCAAGGGATCAGAGCGAGAGCACTAATGTTTGTTCGGGTCTGCAGGCTGCGGCTGGTTTTGTTTGCATGATCTCGGATCATTTCAAGTTTGTAGTAAATTAGTTCACCGGGAGCGATTAAAAATGGAAATAGTAAGGTCTCAATAAAGCCTCGTTTAAAATCAAAGCTTAATACAGGAAAATATGTGTGGTTTTCCTGCTTATTTCCTGTGGGCTGGAAACAAACAAGCAAACAATTCTGGTAAAAAAAAAATTAGCAGGTTTCTGTCAGAAATGTGTCATCCTCTGCCACAGAGAATGGTTATTATCTCTAGTCTAAACAGTCTGCTCAGGTTTGGATCTTTGCTTCCACATAGCCTAGCTGGCTTGATTTGTGGAAAGTAGCATAGAGACAATTTATGGAGTGGGCAAATTGTTATCTAATCATGCACTTGAAGGAATATCAATGACTCAAAAACAAAATTACAAGCAGTGAAAAAAGGAGACCGAAAAACAAACCACAAAGTTGTCCATTTTGCAAAGATCTGGTGAATAGCCCAGCCATTCAGGACAAGAGCAAAACTGTTGGTAGATTTCCTTCCGCTGAAGAGAAGCTTGGGGCAGAGGCTGGTGGAACCAGCTGGAAGGGACATTTCCACCAAGTGGCAAAGGCTATTGCCTCTGGCAATCCTCAGGATTTGGCAAAACAGGCTTAAAATGGGCACTAGAAGTCATCGGTGGGGCCCAGTGCCATGGAAGGCAACTGAGCCAAGAGCGTACACACGTACTGTTTAAAGCAGTTACCTGAACACAGAGACTAAGTGGCAAGAATACATGGTGCTGTAAAAAATAAATTACTTCCAAGCCCTTCCACAAGTGATACTAGACATTCAGCATATTTATTTTCCAGATATCAAACACCTTTACGAGAGAAACTGGCTTACAGGGAGATTACATTCAAAAGCTTGGCCCACTGGAAAGGATCTTGGGATCTCCTCTGAAAGCGCTGGCACTGGCTTCAGCATGGGACAACAGCCAGCCTGGGGCAGCACTGCAGCCACTCCAGCATGGCAGCCCTGTGCCTTCCTGGTGGGAATGCCGAAGGTCCCATCTCTTTGATATGCCACAAGCAGTGACTCACATCTCTGGGAAGCCCAGTCTGGAAAACAGACTACGGGGATCCTGCAATTTACAGAAGTCATCATGGCTGAGGCTAGCTTCCCATAAAATATCTCTATAAAGGGAAATATTCAGTAGCTGATTAATGAATGTGGTTTACCACAAAATGATATTACACAGGCCTACTCTTTTCAATAATAATCCCATAAATAATATTACTAAAAATCCAAGAACTATCCAAAGCATACTGAAGCCACATTGCGATTCCAGTGCCTTGCCTGTTGTCTTCCCCTTGGTGGTAAATCAGCACTAACGCAATTCTTTACGGAGTTTCTAGGTGAAGACAGGAGTGAAGGGAAACTGATGTGCCTACACTGTGCAGAGCCAGGCCGACGCTTTTAGCCTCAGAAAAGCGTGCCAGGTGACAGTATTTTAAAAGCACTTGGATGCTCCCACCCGGGAAAACCCCCATTGGCAGTCGGGGGCTATCCAGGGGCTGTAGGGTCGGAGTTCGCTTCAAGCCCCCACTCTTCGCAGGGGAGGAAGGGCGGGAGCGGGGCAGGAGGGGGGCAGGAGGATCTTCCCTGGGCAGCCCCCCGGGCTGGGCGCTGCCGAAGCGGAGGCAGGGAGTGCCGCAGCCCCCAGGTGATGCCTGCGGCTCCAGCGCCGAGCCGAGCCCTGCCAGCATCGCAGGGAGGGGCGGAGGTGCCAGACACCCCCCGGGGACTTCGGGAGCAGCCAGCCTCGCCCCCTGCCTGGGAGCCGACCCAGCCGCATCGCCCGCCCCCCGGCGGCGAAAGCACCAAACGCGGGCACGGGGGTAGCGGGGGTCCCGCCACTTCGGCAGTGGCTGTG
>VXBX01006027.1:11594-27997 GCA_013400415.1 Scytalopus superciliaris | reverse complement strand
AAAAAAAAAAAGAGGGCAAAAATTGCCAGGGAATTTGGTACCAACACACATTCTACGTGGACTTAATGAAGTGTGAACTGATGGCCTAGGGCTGGTCCTAGGGAAACAAGCAGTAAAATTCCATACGCATGAATAGAAGCAGAGGGAATCCAGTACTGACTATTTTTTGAAGAGTGTGACTGTTCAACAGCAAGAGTATTTATTTTCTAATTGTCATGTTATATGTAAATCAAGAACACAGAGGATTCAGAAGAGCCATTCCTGCTCAAACTCCAAATAGAAGAGAAGTTTTTTGAGTAGATTTAGTGGAGCCCTGCTGAAGCCACTGCTCTAAAATAGCTGATAGCTAAAATACAGTAACTGACTAAGTCTGAATAACACATGTACTTGTATATAAATGCAATAGTAAAAACTGTCTGGAAGAGAAAACATCAACCCTGATTGTCACTGTATCAGCATATAAAGAGCTGGACAAGTGACTGTGCTCAGGATGAAGTCATTCTCGTGGTGTAACATCAGGCAACTGCCTAAGTGCAAAGCTGCCTGAGGTTCAGTGAAGTCAGCCTGGTGACATGTGGAGCAGATGCTGAAAGCCTGACAGCTGGAAATGTTGGAGGCACTTGCCATCAGGAGGTGGCAGGAAGCTTATGTCAGCTGGAAAAGAGCCTGGATGCTTGTTGCTAGGACAGCAGAGAGGGTTTTGACAGATAAAAGTGTTGGTGAGCAAGGACTAGAGATAAGAGTGCAGATCCCTGGGAAGGCAGAGGAGGGCTGGTTCTTCAAGTTTATCTTTAGCGATAGGGATACAAAAGGTCACAGCAAACCCACAGTTTGGGGCAAGGGCTTGCACAGTCCTCAAGTCATCTGCCACTTGTTTAGCCTTAGAAGGGAATAGTTGGTTTGACATTTCATGCTCATTCTCTGTGCTACAATATAAATGCCACAGCTAACAGAGAGGCTGCAGATGGGGAAGAAAACAAGGTGTGTGGGGAAGAAAATACTCATCTTTGGGAAGACTTAGATTTGTTAGACTTGACCTTGAGAACCTGAATGACCAAAGTTTGAATACACTCTAGGTCTGTGCCCAGCAATGTGCCTTCTTTTTTGTATTTTACTTTCCTCTGGATACATTCAGTCAAGCAACAAAGACATAGCAGACATGTCCTTTAAATAAATCTTATTTGCTCCTGTAAAAATTAGAGGGGAAAAAAACCCCAAAGGTTCCTTATTGGGATAGCTAAATTTTAAGTATGTTAAAGAACAGGAAGAATACCCAAGGACTATGAAAAAATGCAGTCTTCAGAAAGACTGAAAAATAAGACCTTGTTAGTTGCTGGGTTTAGTCCAGATGCAGTAAAAAAAACCCCTAGAAAACAACAAAACATAGAAAGCTTTTTGCAAGTTTTTTTAAAATAAATTTCCCCAAATGTAAAATATTGCTCAGAGATTTTCCAGAGGAAAAGCCTCTTCAAAAAACATTATGAAAGTTACAGCATTGATAGCAATTTCAGATAAATGGAAAACCAAGGTCTTTGTCAATTTTCACACTATGAGAAGTTCCTTTAATCAAGTACACCTGGCTGAACAGTTTTTTCATTGTATGGTTTATTGGTTTA
The DNA here is from genome assembly GCA_013400415.1 of Scytalopus superciliaris. Taxonomy (NCBI): domain Eukaryota; kingdom Metazoa; phylum Chordata; class Aves; order Passeriformes; family Rhinocryptidae; genus Scytalopus; species Scytalopus superciliaris. The sequence goes on along the minus strand of VXBX01006027.1, from coordinate 26,381 downwards.
GATGACTCAAATAAATTGTGGAAATTCACCTAGTGCTGTTTCTCTTTCATTTCTGAGGTTGGCAGTGGACATTTCTGAAATGAAATATTCCAGTTTTGGTAAAAGACTTGCACAGTCACTGTCATTAGCTATACTCACTCATTCACACTCAAATAGGTATGTGAGACAAAATGACAAAGTCTTGTCTAGGCTGTGGGAGATCCAGGTTTAAATATGTCCTCTCCTTTCCTCTGTGTTCCATGTCTCAGTTCAGGTTGAGAGCTTAACCAGTAGCCAAATATTTTGGTAACTTACACACTCAAACTGAGAGTATGCTCCAAATTATATAAAACTACAGAATAAGTCAGATAGAGAAGGAATAAGCTTATGGCCTGACAACTGTGTTACTTTGCATAGCCGTGGGAGAACATGAAGTAGAAGGATTAGAGACCATCTCTGATCCTCAGTCTCTGTCTTGGCCCTGTAGATGTGTGTCCTGGTTTCACATCAGACTCATAAACAGAGAAGATTCAGCACAAGAAACTTGACCCACAAGTTCTGATTTTGCTTGCTTGATCCATTTGGGTTATTTCTAAATCTAGACATCCTAGGAAAGAAACAGAGCTTCACCTCAGAATATTTTATTTCCAGCATTAAGACTTTTATCCAAACCTTACTAAAAACTTGAAACAGTTTGGAGTCTTGAATTTAAGTTGTTAACATCCTACATAAATTGCCTTACTCAGTCAACCAGCAGATAAAATGGGAGAGCTGGGACTACTTTCCTCTCATGTTTATGATCCAATCCTTTTCTTTTATTAAATGTACCTGAAAACCAAATGAAACAGTTTGCCAGGTGTTAAAAAATGTTTCTATAACCTCAAATCAATCCTTTTGCTGAGCTAACAATTCTAAAGAAATGAAGTTTCCATTCAGTCCATAACATTTTTTTTTCAGTTCAGCTGCCAAAATACTTTAAACCCAGCAACTATTTGCACAGCCCTATAAATTAGGTTTACTAAAGGAAACAATTAGCAAGCCTGTAGCTTACAGGAATTTCAATTGGTGCTGTTACAGTGCATTTTTAAGTAATTAGAAAATTATTCCAACTATTGTAAGTATTTGCAACACAAATGCGGTGCACATAGCTGCTGTCCTATTAATAATGGAAGTTATAAAAAGATTGAAAAGCAAGTCTGCAGAGAAGGTCACATGCTTATTAGTCTAATCAGCATATTCTTTTCATTGTCACTGAATAGCAATATTAAAATAAAATAGGACCTACAAGGAAATGTGTTCCTGCACTGCTACATTTTTAAGAAATCTAAAGATTTGAATGTGTGTCATTTACTCCATTCAAGCTTAAACAGATGAGCACATGAATATAATAATTATTGAAGTTAAGGTATACCACTGGACTAGAATTCTGTATGAAATACTTAGCAGAACTATAAAATCAACAGCAAGATGTCATGAAACTAAAATGAGTTTCCAAATGAGTATCTATTTCCAAATGGAAATTGCGTCAATCCTAAGTGTCGATCTTGTGAAAACCAATTTAATAAGAAAACTCAGCAGAGATGCTCAAACCACAATTTAATACACTCCCCAGTCTTGAAATGGAATTAATCTGCTTATGGCAGTAATACTTGCAAGTAAAAATTAGCAGCCTTAAAAAATTCTGCACCTCAGATTTAGCTATTAAGCTCTAGAGATGGGCTAGCAGCCAGATGTTTATAAACTCTTTTCAGGTTACGATTTAGTTACGGTTACAGGGTTAGACAATGTACTCTCATTTAGTCCTTCAACTGACTAGCTTAACCATTATCTGCCACTACACTGGGCATATGCACCCTGCTGACTGCAACTGTCCAATGCCAAGTCATCTATTTCCCCGCTACTGCTAGACTGAAGCTGCTCCATTCATCCCCTAGACAGCCTCCTTTCAGGGGAGCATTACAGGCTCAACAGACCTCTTTGTTGGAGTTCTATTTACACCACCATTTTTTGTTACTCAGATAGTGAAAGGAAACAACAGGAGATGGAGAGGAGACGGACTGCTAACACAGTGGACCAGAAGTCGTCAACCTCAGTTCTTTGAAGTGATATGCACAGTAAATACGGAAACTATACCAATTTGTGAAATAACCTGGTGGTCTAAGTGCAGTTACCGACAGACATGTGGATCTATATCTACAAAAAGGCAGCATCATAATCAGCAATAACCGACAACCTTCCCCAATAAAGAGCTGCAGTGTAATTATTCACCCGGCTCCCATTGATTATAATGGGATTTGGCTGGATAAATCCCCATGTAACTCTGAAAATTTGGGACTTTGGGGCAGTTGCTGCTCAGAGGTGTAAAACATAACCCACATTTGGATGAAATGTGCTCCCTTCTGAACGCAGCTAAAATGCAGCAGTAAGTATTATGAGCCTTGATTCAATTGCTGCTGTCTCAAAGCTGTTGTGAGGGAACTGCACCTCCCTGCAGCAGGACAGCACAATGACAGTGCACCTCCCAGGCAAAGGAGTGCTGGAGCACATGCCAAACTTTGAAGACATGTTTAATTCCCTTTGACTTCAACAAGACTAAAGCACGCACACAACTGCTTCGTGGCACAGATTTCAGCATGTGACCCAGGATGTAAGGCATACAGCAGTGGTCCAGAGGCCTCACAGCAGCTTCACTTGGCATGTTTCATCTGGAGAAGCTGCTTTGTATATGCACCAGGCTGCCCAGCAGCTGTGTCCCAGTATGCCATGGGCTGGTGTGCTCCTAGCCTGCACCACAAATGCTTTTGCAGCCACATTGCTTCACTCTGTTGACCTCAGCAGGAGCAACACTGAATTTCAACAAGTGATGGCAGGACCGAGGTTTTAAGAGGTGACAGACACAGTATGTTGAACCACAAGCTGAGCAGGCATACACCTCTTGGATTCAGTGAACTCTGTGACGTTCAGACAGATTTCCTGCACCAGAGAGCAACTCCAGCTTGGGTACATGTGTATCACTCATTTCTTTGCTGCATTCTGACTGAAAGACACCTGTTATCTCCCAGCCCTGTTATCTTCATTATTTAGTGCAGCACTCTGTAACCCAGCTTCAGCTTTCTCCCTCCTATTCCTTTCTGAGCTTCCCTGAAAGACAGCTCTGTACTACTTCAGTTGCCAGATTTTAAGTTTACAGGCTCATGGCCCCCTGGTCCAACTGGCCATGCTGTCCATCAGCCTTTCCAGCACTCTCCACTACCATCTTCCAAACCAGTGATGCCTCAGACAACATAAACACCATCAGAGACAAAGGCAGTGTTGCCTTTCTACGACATTATCTCTCATTGGTGTAGTGGGACAGATGCCAAGTAGTGCTGTTGTGGAAACAGGTCTACATGTGCTGCCTTGAGCATGGTCCACCATCAGTCTTTCAATACATTTTATTGGTACCTAAATTCGGGAGTTCTGAGATAATAAAGGTCTCACCTGCTTCCACTTTATAAAATGCAGATTTTCAGACTTCCTCTTTCAATCAAAAGGAAAAAGAGAAGCCTAATAGCTAAAAAAAAAAAATATTAAAAATTACTAAGAGAAATTGTATTGTTACTGCAGAAATTTTTCTCTTCCTAAACCAGTCACATCACTGGGGGAACAAGGGGACTGTTTCTTGAATTTTCGTTCTTTGTAGTAAAGAGGTTTGTTTCACTACCTTTTGCAGATATGAGGAGAAAACACATTTTCATGTCCTGCTTTATGGCAGATTAACTTACTATATCTCCCTTGTCTGGTGTGTTTTGCTGCTTTTTAAGAGCACCTTTACAAAAAAAAAGTGTTCTTCTTTTATCTGACAATATCCAGAAGCTGGACATAAAATAGACAATGTGCAGAGCACCACGGGTGCATGCATGTTTCAGTGCATAGAAATTTGCACTTTTAATTTTAGCCAGTGCAAATGGCAACTAAAAGCAACAGCCTTTCAACTTTTGCAAGAAAAGGTCCCGTTTTTGCATTTTACGGGGTAGTTAGAAAAACAAAATTTTATTGCCTGTATAGGAGAACAATTTTCAGTAATTTGAGTTTATAGTGAAACCAGCTCATGTCCATCTTGCTTTATCCAGACTGCTTTATTCTTTGATTGCAAATGTATCCAGTGAATATTTCTGTGTTGTTTTACTTTCTTAGTAAATTTTATGCATCATGAGATAAAAAGATATACGAGTTACTATTATTTTTCAAATGGGTTTTCCTTTACAGTACAGTATTATATATGTAGTTATCACAATGAGAATTTGCCAAAATTATCTGACAGATCCACTCTGGAGCTTCAGCAGTTCTGACATTCCCACAAAAGTTCCAAGAAGAAAAAAAATCCATTATTTTTTTCTTTCTAGGAGTCCCAGAACCCATCTTAGTCAGACTGAGTTGTTGTCTTGTAAGGTCAAAGTAAGCCTTTGAAGCATGTCAAGTTTATGAAAACATAGACAAATCCAGAAAAGCATTCCTTAGGGAAAAGCTCAAAGAATAAAAATTTCAAGTGTTTATCGTGTTCTGTGGTTTGGTGGGTTAAAGCTAACAACTGACAGGGCTGCCTGGTCGTCAAGAGATTGGGATGGAAAAACAGGGCCCCTGATGTTAATTGCACATCATTTAAATTGCTGTGATTTGGCTTATGCTATCTGACACAGCTCCTTCCTTTAGATTAGACTTCTGCCAAGTGTGCTGACCCTCTTGTTTGGTAAGTGTTACAAAGGTACAGTATGCAAATACTGAACATGGGTGCTACTAGTTTATGCAGAAACATTTCTCTGTCACCCTGTCTAATTTTGGCTGCTAAGCCCTATTTCTGAAAACAGTGCAGAAAGAAAGTGAAAAGGTATGTTAATAGCATATAAAAATTTTCCCTTGAAAATTTCTGCTTTGTTGGAGGTAAATGCTCTTTAGACTTCCAACTTAAAAAAAAAAAGAAAGAAGGAAAAAGGAAAAAGAGATTCTGCTGTTGCATTTTAAAGATCACTAAGAAATACAAATTAATACTTTTGTAACAGAAATGCATTTAGTAATTTAAGCTTATTGTGAAGGTTTGGATGCATATTCTAGGTTAAATGCCAGGTATGGAAACTATACAGTGAAACTACATAACATTATGATATGCAACCTACTGTATTAAAATATATACATATTTTTTAAATGTATGTACTTGTAGGGAAATAGCTAGGAAAGGTTTACCACATCATGACAATTTGGGACTTGCATGGTTGGCCATCTCTTCAGGATCCTCAATAACAGACTCAGAAAGGGCCATGAGACCATGGGCTGCCTTCATTTTGGTGTCCCATGCATCAGATAACAAAATTAAGTTATTATCTGGCAACAATGAACAATAATAAAACTGGATTTGCTGCTGCCTTGTGAGGTTTTGAGCAGCCTGCTCAAAACCATCTCTCACAGGCAGCTCCCCCACATGCTGCTCATCAGGCACAAGAAGCAAACCCAGCAGGGAGAACAATAAAGACAAATATGTCCTGTCTCACGTTTAGAACAGCTAGCAGAGGTGGGAGAGGCCCACAGGGCTGAACATGCAGGCGTTTGGGTGGATGGAACAGGGTGCAGCCTTGCCGGCTGTCGATGCTGGGTGGTGCTGCCACCAAGAGGCTGTGGGCTTGGGTGGGCACCCGGCAGGGGCACCTTCCTTCCCACCCGCTGCTGGGGGCGTGACTGCTGCCATGGCATGGCCCTGGGGGCAAGAGCAGGGCAGAGGGTGGCTGGACAGAGGCTGGCTGTGGCAGCAGGTGGTGGGGTGGCTGTCATGGGGAGTGTCTGGTTGCACCCATACGGGGTGGGTACCTGCGCGTATACAGGTGCATGTAAAGGTGGTGTCGGCCACGCAATGAGGCAACATATCTTCTGCTCTATTGTCCCGCAGGCTGTGAGAGAGCACAGATCTAAGGGGCGATCAGGGGCTCCCCAGCCATTGGCGAGAAGTGGCAGAGGCAATCCTGCACCTCTAAAGCAAAGCCCAGTGCTCCTGCCCCAAAAGAGGCGCTCCTGCTTCTCAGCCTTCCAGCTTGGTGTCACCCATCTTTCCCGGCCAGCACCCCTCTACCAGCCCACTCCTGACAAGAAAGACTTTCAGGCCTTCCTCTGCCTCTATGCATTTTTTTCTTCCCTCTTTGAAAATGGAGCCATCAAGAGACCTTCAACCATTTCCTGACCCCGTACAACTTTCACAGAATTTTCAACAGCTGGCCAGGGCGAGACGGTAGCTCTCTGTGCAACTCTGTGCATTAATCATAATCACTCTTCATTAGGACTGTAGCAGTATCAAAAGCCCAGGCACAAGTTTTGGGTGCTTAATGGCTAGAGCACACATAAGAACATATGAGCCTTCCCTCAATACCTTTGCAATCTAGTTTCAAACAAGACACAGCAAACACTGGAAAATTAGTACAACACTGCAAATTAAAAAAAAAAAAGAAAAAAAGAAAAAAAGAAGAAGAGATCAGTTATAATGAGCAATGCAGGTGTGTTTGGAGAAATTACTGTTATTCAGACTAAAAAAATCAAAACTCTCGGTCATTCAACAGAGAAACTTAAAGGGCATGTCAGGGCATGCCTTCAGAACTTATCTGTTATGTTCTGAAGGTTTTATTTCACCCTAGCGTAAATAAACAGGACTGTGTTTATTTTTCACGTGGACTGTGACAAGAAAATATTCTTCTCCTCATATAAAAGCCATTCTGCCCATTCTTTAAGGCAGTTCTTTTCTTGTCCTGTTTTGTCCAGTTAATTTACACCTCGTTATCAAGTACTTTTTACCCGGCAGCCAGAAGAAGTGCCTCCACTGCACAACTGGCATTTTGTCTTTATCTGTGCCTGCTGCTGAGACACTGTGTTTAGAAGAGAGTTTAGCATTTATAGCAAATACTTTTCTGCAAGGTCAGTTAGCCACTACTGAGGAAACACTGATAAGGGCAAGTCATGTCCATGGCCATCCATGGCAACTGATGTTGGTCCCTATCTGGGTCCAAATCCTTTAATTTGTCTTTTCTTGGGGGTGAAATAAAATTTTCACGTACCTTAGCCTGTCCACATATTAAAACAGGGTTTCACTGTCCTCTCACCATCACCAGCACCCACAGTATTCTTCCTTGCTCTCAGTGCTTGCCCCTGTGTTGTTACCCAGCATTCACGCCCAGGGCTCCTCAGGTTTACTGCACCCACTGCTGCACACACAACAGCGTGCTGCTGTGTGATATTTGCCTCTACATGTTGTGTTTCTCCATGGCCACCACCAATATACTCCACCATGCTTCCCTGTGTACACTACTTCTGTTCTTCCTTCTCCCAAACCTTGCATCACAGACTGCTGCACATGTAGCAGCGTCTTAGAGTACTTTCCTTAACTGTAAGCTGGAAAGGAGTATACTAATACATTGTGGTGAAAGACTGGCAAATGATCTTCTGTCTCTGAAATAAGACTAATTGTATTCTTAAGACCCCTTCTTCTTAGCTGATCCTTAGCTTGTCTCAGAGCCAAAATATTATGCTGCACAATGTTGAGAAAAGCAGGATCTAAACTATCCCAGCGATTTTCAGTTTTATTGTATAATAACAACAGTAATCAGATTCAATTAGCAAGATATGAACACAACTTCAGAATCCACAAGTTTTCTATTACTTGCTAGCTGATAAACAAATAAATAATGAAGTGTGAATTGAAACACATCTATACTTTGACCTATATAATGTAATTGTTGTAATTTAATTCAGCTCTAATGAGATTAGAGTTTACAGATGTGTCATCCAGTACTGTTGTAAAAGTGCATCACCACACATTTGAACTACAAAAGCAAGTCTCTGTTTTACTGTATTTACTGACTTAAGACTGTCACCACCTTTATTTGACTCTGCAAAAGTTTAGTAAACTGCTTTCTTTTCCCTTGTTCTCTCAATTTGATCCTTGTGACATTCAAAGATATGAGGATCAGGAGCTACTTGCCTCATACTTTTTCACACAGAAACAGCAAAAGGAGCTGAGGACGCAGAATGGCAACTGGATGTCTAGGTGGCTTTGAATTTTCTGCTGGGTGCAGTTGTATCTTTTGATGCTTAAGTCCTTCTAAAAGTGTACATCTTTCCCTAAGGGAATGGTGGCATGTATTTCCTGTTTCTCCACCACCACATATGGGCATTTCAATTGGAAAAAAAAAAAGCAGCAAACATTTGTAACAATGAGAAAAAAATATCCCCTTGAGTTTTAGAATGTCTATAGAAAATTTAAAGACATTTACAGAATTGGAAGATTTGGGAGAAAAAAACCCAACAAACAACAAGAACTAAACACCATCTTTGATTATGACCTTTTCTGAGACAACTCAGTTTGGAACCAGAAGTACTACCTTTAGATTTTGTTGAGTACTCAAAGTTCACTTCTCAGTCTCTTTTGTGTGAGCTGTACCACAGGCTCTATGGTGTACCTGCACAATTGCCCAACGAGAGTAGCTGAAAGATCAGACCTAGGCCTTTTTGAGTAAGTCTGCAATACATTTTGTTTAAGACTCAGCTTGCTAATTTTGTTGCAGTGATTTTGTCCCCATGTATTGAAGGAAAAGAGAATTTGCTGCCACAGGAGGCCCAGAGAGACAGTGAATACCCATCTGTGAAGATAATAATGCAATTGGCCTCAGCCCTGAGAAACCTGATGTCCTCTGTTTTGCACTGGAGGTTGGTCCAGATAATGCCAAGGTCCCTTTTGGCTGAAGTTATCCTACAATTTTAAGTCCCTAGAATACACCACCATCCCTGCTGGTCAGCCTCCCAGAAGGAATCCATTAACTGTACCCATCATATATCACTGCTGTAGAAGCTGCATGACTGGTATTCTTGGTGTACCTGCAAGTTTCTAAGAAGTTTTCAGGCAAGAGGTGCAGAGGGAATTTAGCAACACATCCAGCAACTCATAGGACAGAAGGGGTGGTGAGGGTGAAGAGAAGAAAACCCATTTGGCTGTTGTTCAAAGTGAAGTGATAATATTTGTTTTGAATTTGTTTCAGGAAAATGACTTATTATCAGCAGAGGAACAATGGAAGTAAGTTAATTTACATATTGCTTGCAAATGTTTTGTTAAATGAGTTTAGAGCAATACCAGAAACAATTAACATTTTGTTCGCAGAAGTGTAGTTAGTAAAGAATTTTCTTTTCTTGAAAAACTTTACTGGAATTTTTATTATGTCAGTTTTTAATTGGTTCCTCAGAAAAACGAAATAGGGAACAGCTTTACAGTGATCACTACAGAGGTTGCTGTTGTAGTATAATGTCTTCCTTTAGGTACTTCCAGTCCTTGCAAATTTAACATAAAGAAATGATGCTTCAACCATCACTTTAATTGGGGGCGGGTGGGGGAGGGCGAAGAGGAAAAGCTTGCCACCCCCCTGTTGCTGCCTTAACTTTTGCTATTGCTGAATTACTTATTGTCCTCATCACGCCATCGCCAGTGCTGGGCTAGCCTCGGCAGCACGGCCGGGTCGCTCCCCGTAAGGGGGCACCCTTGATTGCGGCCGGAGGGACACCGACACCGGCTCCGAGATGCTGAACGCGAGCGCTCTGCCGGCAGAGCAGGGGTGGCATTCCGTGGGACCTGCATAAAGCTGGGAAAAGGGCTGCCCGGCACTGGTATCGGTACTCGCTTCAGCGCTGCAACATGTAGGCTCAGCACCCATCGTCTACATTTTGCTTTCTAAATGGGAAAAAGCGCGGCTGCTGTTGCACTTTTTCTCCTGAAGAAGGAATGGAAAAGAGCCACCTGTTCAAAACCTATAGCCAGATTCCTGCAAAGTCAGAAGGTTTAATTGGATTCAAAGTTTGGCTAACACGGGATAGCAACTACTAGCAGCAAAGAATGGCTTCAGGCTTTTGCATAGTTCCGTGCTCAAATCTGGGTCCCAGCTGCTTAACACTGGCTGTGTCTGAACAAAGTAGGTACTGCCCACCAGCCACCAAGGCACAAGGTCTTGATCTGCAAATTATCCAGAGCAAGCATCAAACAAAACATGTTGCAGCTCCCTCCCAGTTATGCACACGGTGTTTCCCTCACCCACACATGGATCAGAGCATGGAAGGGGAAGGGAGACAGTGCATGTCTACCTCTAGCCTCATTTCACGGTGCTGCTGGGGTGCACTCAGTGTTTACACAGATCTGTAAGCCAGGAGGTGCTGTTGACTCCTGAGATGTAGGTTCAGAAAGCTCCCAGTCAGAAGAAAATTAATATCCAGGTTAATTTGAGCCAAGTTCAGATGAAGAGCAAGATTCTTACTACAAAGATGTGTGCCTCTGATCTAACGCAGAAGCTCACTCAGCTTTAGATATGATGAAGATGGATTTACAGCTCTAAGACAATTCCTTCCTTAGGGGCTCAAGGAAGGTTTTATTAACTCTAGAAGGAAGACAAATACCAGCTACAATTCTTATTTTCTAGGGAGGGAAGCAGAAACAGGGGCTTAAGCCCTCTTCTGAGTTTGCATTTATCTTGTACTAAAAGATGATGCTGGGCTCAGGTTGGTGATTATAAAATGTCTGCTTGAAATTCATTGGCTCTATTTATTTGTGGTTGTATTTATGTTCAGTACTGAGTTACTAGGAAAAAAAAGAAAAGGGAAAAAAAGAACTCTTTTTCTCTTACTTTACATTTCATTTTTCAAGATAATAGTTCCAGTTATAAAGACCAAATAGTCTCAACTAGTTTCTTGCCTTGTATCTTCACAGATAACACTAACCTATTTCCTCTGTATCTTATACATAGGGTTTCTGTCACCTAGATATAACAAATCAATTCTGACTCAGTTGTTTGGGTTTTTGGGGTTTTTTGTTTGTTTGTTTGTTTGGGGGGGTTTTGTTTGTTTTTGATAGCATGGGTATATTCATTTCAGATTGCAACATTGGAATATGCATGCAAAGCACCATCTCTGTGAATCACTGCATATGGAGATGGTTCTTGCTCTCACTGCAGCCTTGGCTGTTGCCCCAGTTGTGCTTGTTCGGTGGAAGCAAAGGCACTGTTGGTCCTACAGCATAAATAGCCTGTCAGAAAGAGCAGTTTGGGAGCTGTAATGGTTAAGGCAACATTTTTCACAGGTTGCAGTTGGAAGTCATGACACAGCCTTCAGTGTTTACATCTAGCAAGACAACTGAGCCTCTGTGGAAAGCAGCAAGCCATGGCTTTTGGTCAGGTGGAGAATAACTTTTATATAGGAAGGAAAAAACAACTTGTATTGTAGTTTCTCTGTATGCATACTGATGCTGTTATCAGTCTTTAGTAGGTTAAAGCTTTTATGAAAAATTCTTAGAGTTTTCAAACAACTGTTTAATAATGGACTAGGTAGGAGAACAAAATCACTACCCTTATCTAGATGAAGTATTGCTACAGAGAGCTTACTGGAAGAACTGAAGGCCCCCATTCATCAAGTTACTCAGGCACATGCCTAATTAGACAGAAAGCTTGTTCTGTGGTTAAGGTGCTAAAACTGGTGCTTATGGTGCTTCAGCTCACTTCCTTCTCTCTCCCATAGACTTATCTGCAAACCTGAGAAAACTAGAGTAGCATGTTTTCCACTCAGACCTCCCTACTCAATAGCTAAACAAACAAACAAAAAACTGACTCAGAAAGGGCCAGTCCTTAAAAAGCAATATTTGTGTGAGTATTAAGGAAATGTTAAACAAGGAAGGGGGGGTTACACAGCTCTTACCAACAGGCACACAAGCAACTTGTTTGATCTTCATCAGCTAATGAGTGTCCTAAGCCATCTGTAGAGTGAAATGCAGTTTTTGGTAACTGACCTTCCTAATAACAGTGACATAAGTAACTTTCATGATCAATAATTTGTCTCTTGGCAATTGCTCTTCAGATTCTGAAGCATCACGCTCCCTGATTTGACAGGTCTGCTAAACTCTAAAGCAGGAAGCAATTTACAGATACTGCTTTGGTACAGGATATAAAACTAGCCTGATCTTTGACAACTTTACTGTCAGTGGAATTTTACAGTGACATAAAATTGCAATGCAAAGATTGCAAAAGAGGGTCTTCAGCTATACTTTACAGAGTTAGGAACAGCGACAGTGTGTTCATCGTGGCAACATATATACAGGCGAACTGTCTAATGAAGTATAGATAGTGCAGCGCATTGAGGATTTTAGCTTCATGTCACTAACTCTCACACTCCTAAACCTGAGCACACACAATACCCAAGAACATATTGTATAATCCTACACAATACTACTTTAGCATTATGTTCTCTTTAACTTCTCTTCTAGACCCGTCTGCTGTATGATTTAATCATTTCATGTTCATTTTAGCAACTCAGTTCAGAGTTTTTCAAGTTTTTTTCCCTATCTATTTTTGCCCTGCTGATTTTGAAAGACATTTAGAATAAAGAACACAACACTGAAGTCATTCAGGCTGCCCATGACTTTGTTTTCCATTGCAAATATTTTGCAAAAAACTGGCATCATATCAGTGATGAAACACACTCAAACTGTGCATACTGGGAAGGTCCCTGTCTGCCTGGGGGGTTCTAAAAAGCATGCACTCTGTGTTGCCCTGGCATTAGCCTCCTTAACAGTACTTAAAGTTGGTTAATATGTACTACAAAGGATTAATCGCTGTCAAAAGTAAAAATGCCTACAGCTTGTAATTCTTATAGTCCTACTACTTGTGTACCTCAGGCTTCGGCAATTGAAGCTTCATTCCCAATGATTAGTTTACAAGAGCCGGTGACAACAACAAGGTGACCTAGGCAACATGGAAAAAATATACTTTTAAATGTCTTTAGTCTAAGTTAGGAAGGATATGGTAAAACTATAGCCATCACAACATGTTAATAAGACTTTGTGATGGTTTTTGTGTTTTTGCAGTGCATTTTAACATAAAATATCTGCACCAGAAACATGTCAAGGTCTCAATTTTCAGTGCGTAGCTGCATGACAGCAGCAAAGGCTCCTTCCCCAGTAAAAGAGGAACTGAAGCAGAGCCTCTTTCAGTAAAAATAGTAGCACCAGAAGCTGAAGTTCACTTTGCACTGAGTTTTAACAGTTCTGCTTCACGGTCTGTTTAGCTGGGGGAGTAATGTCTTCTCATACCTATCTATGTATGAACTTACTTTACACCAGCGAACACCGCTCACAGTGGGTCTCTCTTTATTCTATGTTAGTTAAGAGTAGTTGTCACCAAAACTGCTTCCAAGTTTGTGTATTAAGTAGTATCTGCCCTTACATTTCATGTCCAGATAATTTTGTATCATTTTCTAACACACTGTTGATCTCCTTGCATGCTCTTGCTTTCTTTAAAATCATGCCATACAGCAACGCTAAAGTTACAAACTTCTACCAGTGTCAAAATTTGATTCACTGTATTTCAAAGAGTAGCAAATAGGACAAACATTAAGAAACAAAGTTGAAAGACTAATGAGATAAATGAAAAATAAGTAGTATACATTCTTGCATCAGATAAGGAAACCTTCTGATTCAGGAGCAGCAAATGTAAAGACGGTTGCATTTAGGACTTAAACAACTTAGTTAATGCGTACAGGAAATTGTCCATTTGAGATGAAAACAAACAGAAAGAAAAATAAAAATATACTGCTCCCCTAAGTACAGGCAGGTCTAGACTCCTGCATTACAGTTCTTCCAGGTGGCACTTATTATACTTGCATTCATGTGCATATAATTTTTGTTTGATTTGGTAGGGAACATTTAAATAAGTCAAAATTTGAAAAACAGCACATATGTACTAAAGAGAAAACAGCCCTTTACTTTTGCTTGCTTATACATTTCTTTTACTCACCATGCAGCTTCTGACTGCTTAGTTTGTGCTTGTATAGTTCACGTACAGGTTACATGCACCAGTGTCTAATACTGAAAGATAAGAAACCAAACCTTTTCTCCTGCCTGTGACAACATGCTTGCATCTTTAGGAACAGAAGAAAAGTGAAATCAGATGAAGAGGTAGAACATGTTATTTTCAGTGGGAGGGATAATTAAAAGGCTCCTTTTCTCTGATCAAAAACTGCTTTCTTTTTCATTTTGTGTCCCAAGAGCCAATGAAGCAAGTAACCAGCCATTGCATATCATGGCCTGGACAGCAGCAACAGCTGCCAAACCTTTCTGTCTGATTCTTTGAGGTCAGGGTGGGTCTTTGCCTGTATACGCATCCCTGCTCTGGGTAGTCATGCTATTCTCAGACATAGTAAGAGCCCAGAGAGAATTGCAGCCCTGTTAGTAGAAGGAAAGCAAAGGATTGCAATGATTGACTCCCACCCTCCCCTTCAAAGTGCTTTGCAAACACGTAAAAAAAGAATAGCTTGCTTTCTTTTAAAAAGAAAAAGGAAATTAAGGTCAAAGGGAGCATAAAATCAGCCCTAAATGGAAAGGGCATTCATTAGCTTTCCCAAAAAGAACAAAAAATAAAAAGCAGCAACTACTTACTAGATGCAAGAGAAACAGCAACAGCCTGTACCTTCCAAAAGAGCCTTATCCAGGCTTATCGACAATGTAAAACATCTCCTAAAAAAAAAGGCATGCTGGGGAAGGCTCCTATTTCAAAGAGCCCCAAGAAAAAAAAGAAAAAAAAATAGTTGAAGCAAAGCAACCAAGGCTCAGCTGTGGATAATTTTGGCAAGAGGGAAGGGATTGCCCTTCACCAGATGGCCACATATAAAGTAACATGGATGTAAGCTTAGTACGGAGCAGGAGGGAGAGAGAAGGGAAAGGGGGTAGGAACCCAAACAAAAAAACCCAAAAAACACCAAACCAACAAAACAATC
>VXBX01006023.1:88398-186216 GCA_013400415.1 Scytalopus superciliaris | reverse complement strand
GCCGCCCCCGGGCCGGGGAACCCCGCCGAGGCGGCCGGGATGCCCCCGGGATGCCCCCGGGCCGGTCCGCATGGCCTTGCCCTGCTGTGCCCGGTGAGCAGTGTCCGCCCCGCGGGGCTTCCCCGCTCTCGGTGCGCAGAGCTGGTGATGGGAGAGCGGGGCGGTGGCGGGACCCGCGGACCCAGCCCTGGGCCGCAAAGGGTGGGAGGGTTTGGTGCTCGCACCTGAGCGCGGCTTTGTCCGGCCCGCCGCGGTACAGGCAGGCGTTCTCCCCGAAAAATGGCTGGGGCGGAATCGCCCCCGTCGGAGAGCGCATGGGGAGCAGCAGGGGCCTGCAGGTAGGATGTCCGCGTTTTTGGAAGGGGCTGGCGACTGTCAAAAGTGCTCTCCTTCCTACGAATGAATCAGGTTTAGGGGTCAGTAGGTGGGTGACTCCACTGAAAAGAGTTTATCCGTGGCTTTTTGCTAGCTGTGTTAACCTTTTAAACGTTTGGTGCATATTTATGCTGGGAAAATACTCGTGTACCTCTCTAGAAGATGTGTAACAATGAAAGGTTATCACTTGGAGCCTTCATCGGAAAGATTTTGGGGGGATGCAGTACTCAGTGAGGACCGACTCGCAGTTAGAGAGGGATCGGGAGGAAAACACGACACCGATTAGTTTCACCTACACCAGTATAGTGCTGTTCTTTGTGTTTCGAAAGTGTGAGGAATACGTAATGATCGAAATAGCTGTGTGGTTTGGGTAGCTGGAGCCAAATTGCTGTGCTTCAGCAATACAGCNAAAAAAAAAAAAGAAGGCCCTTATCACTGGGTTTTTAGAAAACAAGCCATTGTGGATGTTTCTCTGGTAAATTTGCTGAGAATTTTTCTGTTCTCATAGACAAAATTAACACTCGAGAGGAACTTTTTCCTGTTTGTGACATGGATATTTGTCGTGTTCAAAGACAGAGGCTTTAAAATGTGATTTATTTTACTGGGTAATAACTATTCATTTTTGTGCCCTGAAGGTAAACCTTTGGGATGCTGTCAGGGCCCTGTTCATGCTTTTGGTAATTGAAAATGGTGCTGGATTGATCTCAGTTCTCATGACTGTGCAGTGGATCAGACTGTGTCAGTGCTCTGCTGTTATAAGATTTAAAAATTCGGCATATGTATTCCATTTGTCCAGGTGGATGATTTCTAGACTAGTGGCAATCAAATGATGGCTTGTTAACTTCTTCAGCATTCTGAATGGCATTCAAGTACTTTTTACTCCAGTGGGAATGCTCTGTTGGTGATGAGCACTGAGCAAGCCCTAGCAGAACGTAGTGCAGGCTTTTGGCTTGGTCAGACGGGCAGGTGCTTTGTGGATACCAGACGCAGCACAGCTGTCTTGTAAAGGTCAAGCTAAAAACAGGGAAAGCGCATCCTAGCGGTGAAACCTTTTCTTGTATTTTATTCCTCCATTTACGCTTTTGAAAGTGGTCGACAGGCAAATTCTCCTCGTTTTTCCTCCATGTTCAGCCTTTGAAGCCTGTTTCACAAATTCCTGAAGTCCTGCGTGGGTTTTCATGGGTTTTTGCCTTTTTCTTTTTGGGTCTGATACTCTTTTTCCACACAGAAATGTTTCTCAAACTTGTGACATTGTAGGAAAACCTTATTTGTGTGAAGCTCCTCTTTACTTTTCCACATTTTTCTTTCATTCTGTCCTATGTTGCCTGCCTTTCTTACTGACTTTTAGTGGATCTTCTCTGACTTGCTCACCTTGTGAGCCTTCAGACAGTGTTTTGCAAACAAAGGTGTCTATGCCTGCCAGTACCTTCCAGTTATGTTTTCTACAGGATGATAAACAAGCTGCTGGACTGTGAATCTGTGTGTGTAGGAATTGGGAGGTCCAGGCAGACCTCCCAGAGATGCCCAGAGATAAAGTTCTTGTTCAGAACAACCACCCTGAGTCAGGTCAGACAGCTTTGTAGCTCTGTATCCCACCTTGGGCAGCAGACAGCACTGAGTGTTTAAGGAAGAACAGCAGGAGGATATGAATACAACACACCTCTCTTGGGGGCTGCCTTGACTGTGGTCAGTTATGTGGCCAACAAGTTGCTGTGTGACCATCTAGATCCTTGTATTTTAATATGCAAATCATGCTGTTATTGCAGCATTCCTTATATCGCTGAATATAAAAGTAGCATTTGATTGTTGTTGCTTTCAGTGTGTTATATCAGTTTTATTCCCCAGCTTGCAGAAGCTGTAAGGAGGTGAAAACTCTGCTGCAAGGTTACTGAGATGGTGGAGGTGGCATAATATCTGAAATTGGGGATTTGTACAACTGCAGACTATTCTTAGCAGCATGCTCTTTGATGAAAAAGTTAAAATCAACACTTCTGGCGGCTGTGAACTCTGTGTTAAAGGGGAAATTATACAAATCAGTGGTTAGGAAAGCAGACCAACCCCACAGTAGCATGGAGTGGCTGTGTAATTCTGCAGCCAAGGGCTGATCATGTGCCAGATCCCATGGGCCTGGATCACAGGGGGCTGCAGAGGCAGCTGTGTCTGTAACTGCAGCAGTGACCAGGACTGTGGAGCAGCAGCAGAGCTGGTGGTGTATTTTCCCAGTATGGCTCTTCCTGTTCACATCCAGTTCTTCAGCAAAGGCTAAAGAGCACTGTAACTGTAAAATGTAAGCGATGTTTATAGAATACAGCACTGGCTTACCAGCAGCAGCAGCAGCTTATTTTTGCAACAGTATTTTTGAATTTCACCAGCACTGTGTTTGTCCCTCAGTTTCAGTTCACTCATACCATCACAATGTGCTCATTCATCCAGGAGCTGAAACTCATTCTGAAGAGGTGGCTGTGCGTTGTGACTGGCAACTACTGTGTTACAGAAAGTGTGTGCGCCTGCGCTTCTAAGGGTAACAGAGATGGATCTCTGATAAATAAGATTTGTGTGGCTTTGGCTAGTGCATACTGTAGTCATTGTGGCTTTTCATAAGTGGTTTATAAACAAAGGAACAAATACAGGTATTTCAATTTTTCTTCCCTAGATAGCAGTAAAATCTAATATGATGGTTACCTAAGCTTTTTACCAGTAGCTCCTTTAAAAGTCTGTAAATTATTTTTTTTAAAAGTAATTGTTTTATCTGAAATTACTAAATGCAATAATGCAGGACTAAAGAAGCAGCAGGCAGTGCCTGCTTTTCCTTGTATGTGTGTTTTGTGTGGATGGCATTCCTCTAATATTTCTGTTAGGAGGCATTTTCCAGGTGACAGTGTTTAAGCACTAAATGGTTATTAAGGTAGCCTTGTGTTTTCCGTACTAGCTGTGACTCATTTTTGTGGTTGGTGGCTGTGATGATCTGGGGAAATGGGTTTGAGCAGCTGTAGTTACAGAAAACCTTTATGTGGGAGCACAGAGAATAAAAGAAAGGAAGCGAGCTTAATGTTGGTATTGATACCAAAGCAACTTCTCCTATCTCATTTCTGCTGAACCCTCATTCTGGTGATAAATGGTCACATCCATGTTACCCTTCACTTCTGGGACCTAGTCCTTATCCGGTTCACATTAATCTCAGTCAAGAGTCAAACTATAGATCTGAAGTATGAGTTTTGCCATTCCCTCTTCTCCTACCAACACTTGTTTGCTCCAGATGTTAAAACTTATTTCTGTCTCTCTCTAGGCTGTGAAGCAGTGGAGCACTGCAAATCCCATGTGTGTAAGCTATGATCCTTGATACTTCTGTCTTCTGCCTTGCTGGAGAAACCTGCTGTCCCTCAGGCTCTCTTTGGTTATCCCTGATACCTTTGCTCCTAGAGACCCCACGTTGCTGGCACAGGCCCCTGCAAGGTGTGATTTTGGGACCCTTCTGCTGGCAGTCTAGCCTGTGTGTCCCATAGGCTGAATGTTTTTTTGACTGATACTGTAATTTGGTGTAGCTTCAGTTACGCCGTAGTCACCCTTGTTCTTGTTTGGTGTGTGCAGCTTTCTCAGTGCTTTCTCTCGAAAGGCAGAAGGTTCCTTTTACAGTATTTTATGAAAATACAGGGGGGTGCTGAAGACAAGAAGCTGCAGCAGCCTGCCTGTGTCTTTCCCTGTGATGCAGCTGATTTTCAGTGGAACAGTGAGTGTGCCCAGGCATGTCGAATGCGATGTGTGGTGACCCTTGGTGCCATCCTGCCCCAGCAGCCAAAGTGCTTCATGCTTTCCAGTGTCTCTTTGGTTTTAACCCGCGGTATCTTTCCTCTGACAGACAACTTGGCTATCTCTGTTATGTGTCCTTGTCTCCCCCTGCCAGCCCTGCCTTATATCTCTAGCCTCCTTTTTCCTCATGTTGTTTTGTTCAGAAGCATTTGCACAGTCTTTTATGATTATTGCAGTCCGGTCATTGTAGCAGAGGTGACAAATTCCTGCAAGTTTCCATCAATATATTTCTTAAGATTTTTTTTCTCGAGTTTTGTGCTATTGTCTCTTTTGCTTGCCATTTTCTGGTTGAACCAGTTACTTGTTAGTGCTCTCCAAGGAGGAAGGTGCTGCTTGTATAGAGACATTTCATCAGGCATGCAGCTCTTTCACCAGTTCTATCTTCCTACTGGGTAACTGCAGCTATTTCAGTTGTTCTGAATAGTTGTTCTTGAGCACAAAGGAGCTGTGAAATGGTTTCCAGTCGCTTGCCTGTGCTTTCTTTCATACTAAGTACAGGTTGAATCACATCTCCTATGTGTAAAATATGTGTGGGGTTTTTTTTTGTTGGTTGGTTTGTTGGGGGTTTTTTTGTTTGTTTTTTTTTAGTTTGTAGGGTGGGATGTTGTTTTTTTGTTTTGGGTTTTTTGTTAGTTCTCTTGAAGAAGATGCACAGTAATGTTTTGCTCAGATATGTCAAAAATGGAGTTGTGTAATTACTTTCACACGTATCTGTCTGCCTTTTTTTTCCCCCTCTTGTTTGAATGGTATCTCAGTAGCTGTGCATCCTGATTTGTCAGCCATTTTGGCAGCTTATGGCTGAGCAAGTGCCTCTGAATTGTTCCTAGATTAACATTTTGGGGCATTAGGTGTTCATTCTCTTCATCATCTTCCCAATCTGTTCAGCCCTTGCAGACATTATAATTCTCTAATTCTCTTACCTTGCACTCATCTTCTCCCCACTCTTTCTCAAAGACATATAATTCATTCAGCAAAAACAGCAATACTCCCTGCAATGTGTGGAGTTGGGAGTTACTAGTTTTATTATTGTGGTTTTTCTTCATTGTGGCTTATTTTTTTTAGAATTTATGGATTTCTGAAGCCATTGTGTTGACATGTAGCAGTTCTGTGCCTCACTGAGTTACTGTTAAAGCCTGTCTTTTTTTCACCATTTTCATCACTGACTTTGGGGTTGAGGGTTTGTGTTAAATGGCCATGATTTATTCTCTTAAGCATCTCTTGAGACTTCTAGCATCCTCCTGCAGGTCTGTCTGTATGATCTAAACTTTCTTTCTTTGGATCCAGTGTTCCCATGAGGCCTCTTTAGAGGACAGAATTTTTTTCTGTTGAATCCGTTCTGTATTATGTCTTCTGTTCTCTAAGCAGTTTTCCCAAGTCCTCATATTTCTCTTGGAGAACTCTGCTCAAGCAGGCTTGTTGAGGCTGAAGGGAGTTTGTCCTCTGGTTTTGAGTTGGTCTCCTTGAACTTCTAATTTCATTGTGGTGCCATATTTCTGACATCATGCTTGCCCCGGGTTCAGTTTCTCTGCTTTGATGGCTCATGCCTGAATTAATAATTACTGTGGGGTTGCTAATTGCTACTACTATGTAATTCTATAAGGTCCTTTTCTTCTTAGGAGCTGTATGAATTGCAGACCTCTGCTTGTTTGAGTATACCTAAACTTCCCAACATAGGGGTGGTTCTGGGTAACTCCTGAGACCAACAGGACCTCCTAAGTCACATCTGGAGTGAAGGTATCTGTGGAGATGAGAGTCTTCTCAATGTTATCACAGTCTTTTTTGTCCCTTCTGTTCAAATGCCCCCCCCCCCCGTTTTATGCTATAAGTGGCATGGAGTTGCTTAGCCAGGAATCTAGTTCTCTGCAAACGAAGTCACGGGTGGTTGCAGTAAGTCTGTGTGTTTCTCGAGGATGCAATGTATATGTGTTTCTTTTTGGTGAAAACAAAACTGTGTTTTCATTAACACTAATGATGGTGGCATCATTTCCTCTCCAGAATCCACTTTTGCAGTATGTGCAAGAGGACATGCCCTGTAAATGAAGAGTACTGCCTGCTGAGTCCAGGTTCCTTAGAAAGGAACCATGCTGCCTGCTTAGGAGGCTGCAGCTAAGTTGCTTAGTCTTCCTAGAACTGAAGGGCAGGCAGATTATTTTCATAGTAGTGCCAGGATGTGAAATTAGCCAATAGGCTTCTACAGCAATTCCCCTACAAAACCTTGGGTTTTGGAAACTGGGTAGCTGCACTGTGTCATATTGTTGGTGTCAGAGTAGTGGTCAGCTTCTGGCATTGTGAGGGAAGTTGACTGCAAGCAAGGAGGATTCACTAAGGCTGTAATGTAAGAGCACTATGTTAATGTAGCTGTGACCGAATCAGTACCAGAAGAAGATTAAAAGAAAGTGCTTCTGCTGTATTAAAAGGATAACAGGAGACCTAGGGGACTTTAAAGCCATTAGCCTGAGGTGGAGTCTGTGCAATTTAAATTGTAAGAGTTAATTTGAAATTCAATGGAAGAAGATTTAGCAGCTAAATTTATATACTAATGAAAGTAAGATCTGTCCTGTGGAAGGACAGTGTAAAATGTGACAAGTTTGTTGAGATTACAGCCTGGTTGATGAAAATATCAGCAGTATAATTGTTTCTCCAAAGCACTTGACTGTATTGTAGTTTATTCTGTTGAAAGGGCTTGTATTGCTAATGGAGAGCAAGCTATCTATTGAAAATTGGCTAAATGAAGAGAGAAACAACTGGGGACTTATCATGAGTCCAAGGATGTATAATTTTGTATATCAACCATCCCAGGGATGAGACAGTTACTCTTGGTAAAACTGGGAGGAGGAGGAGAGGATTGATTAGGGCTGGTGAATAGGGTAGTCAGCAGTCTGAGGCAGCTGGTCAAATAGTGAAAAGGTCACCAGGACACAGTTAAACGTAGCTGGATGTAAGGCAGGACAGTGGAGGAGGGGGTAGGGGTTGTAACTGGGACAAGAACGGTGACCAAGGGTGAAGCTGTTCTAGGTAAGTCACCTCTGCAAGCTGTCATGTGCCCATGAGTATCCCCTGTCCAGGCAGTAAGGCTGTGCACTTTTGCCTTGCTTGTACACATCTCTCTCTCTCAAAGCATTTAAGTGTGCAACACCTAGCTTCAGAAATCTGCCTCTTTCTTATTGAAGGCAACTTAAACTTGCAAACAGAATCTCCTAATTTTAGACTCTGTTAAGTGTCTTGATCATTCACTGAGCTAACAGGAATCATGGCTGTTTACTTTCCAAATCAAAGTGTTTATTTAACCCAGATTTATTTCAACATTGTAACTCTTACTGAGTAGTAGGGCAACAAAAAAGATTGTTAGACTAGAAAATTAACTTCTAAAACACAAACACTTGAAAATATTTGAGATAAGTCCGACAGCTGCCCTCTCCTTGTTCAAAACAATCTAATAAAACACAAAAAGAGAATTTCAGGTATCAAAGGAGCATGAAAACCCCAGGCATCAAAGTTCCTTCTGTATCTAGCAAATACCTAAAGCAAAACCTGGTGGAGGGCATGTTGGCTTGAGTAATGCAAGTAGTTCAATCCTTGTGGATTATGTTTAAAAAACAATAAGAAAAATCCTGCTCCCTGGTTGACTGGCCAGTTTAATTTTGTTTTTTTTTTTTAATAACTCCTATGTGTGTATGGATGCTGAATGTCTTTAAGCATAGATAATAACATCTCTTAAATCTGAAGTTTTTGTCTTATGTCATGCTTGGGAAGAGACAGTGATGTTTGGTTACCTCCCTCTTGTGTTTTAGTAGGGGCAATGTGTGAACAGTGATTGCTGGTGTTCCTTCTCAGTCTCTGAAAAGAAGAACCGATGTGTAGGCCAAAATGTGGGCCCTACCCTTCACTTACAGCGTGCTTCCAGTACATCAGGCACAGAAGGGTAGCTGAGATTTCAAATATTCTTTCCCGTAACACCTGTGCTGTTCTTCTGAACATGAATGGTTATATTGAAATCAAATTCATACCCACTTAAAATGGTTGTTAATTCTTCTTGCAAAAGAGCTTGGTGTTGAGTAATAAGGGAAATGAGATTGTATGGAGTCTCATCTCCCTTGTTACTAAAGGTGTGCAGAATAAAGGACTTCATTTGGCATAACTGAAAGAATACCCTCGTGGCATAACTGAGAAAAAAGCTTCTTGGAAGGGTGCTTGGATTGTGCAAGCTCAGAGCACAGAAAATGCATTAACTCTCTCTAGAGCCTGGTTTCTGTTCCCCTGGCTGTAAAGCTTCCCCTGGGGTGACTTTTCTGAGACAGACGAGCCTACACAAATGAGGATGATGTAACAGGAGCTTTGGAATCAGGGCCTTCAGGTTGCAGCATCCTTGCTTGTGGAGCAAAGTGTGTTTAAGGCGTTTAAGAATTGAGTAGATTTTAAGACTTCCTTGGCATCCTTGGGAAGGGAAGCCTGACACTGTTTTCTCCCTTAAAGCAGTCCTATCTCACTTTTTGTAAAGTTCTGATTCGTTTCAGAGCAGCTTGAGGAAGCAGGAATAAAGCTGACAATGCCAGTTTTATACTGCTGAATATGAAAACTGTGAATTGGACACAATCATTGGAAATAGCCCATTCTCTTGTTCTTGCAAATCCAGCAGAAATGCAGTGACTAACTTTTTCTTTCAGTTTCCGATAGCTTTGTGTTGTCTCTTGTAAAGCATTCTGACTACCAGAGTAGGGACCACATTTCATTTCAGGCTTTGTGGCAGGCTGATGTACAGTCCTGCAAAGTGTTTTATTTCCCTGCAGTTAAGTAAAAACTCCAACACCTGCTTTTCACCTTCTTGGAGTATGTGTTTTCTGGCTTGGCTCTGCAAGGTTTTGTAGTATTGGCGATGGCTTTGGTTTTAATTGTCATTAATTTTTTAAGCCTTTGTCATTTTGGTGTTCCTTCCTGGACAAGATGATAGATAAAGCTGGAATCCCTGAATAAATCACAGATAAATGCACAAATAGATTAATCTGCCTGACTGTATGCAAAATAACCCCCTGTTCAAGGTATGTCTGAAGCTGACAGGGGTTCTGTGTCTGTTCATACATCTGTTTTTTAACCACGGCTGTTGCTTTATGGCCATGCTCTGTTAAGCCTCCCTTTTTAAACTGGTCACAATTACAGAGGGCACTGTGACCGCTAATTGAATGTAACTGTGCTGAGCTGACAGTCAGCATATGTAATGTTTTGGCATTGTTTAATGTTCTTGTTTGCTTGTATGCTTCTAACAGAGAACTGTTGGTCTTTTGTCATCAAAATGTATTGCTAACGATGTGTTCTGAATCTAAAAGGTGGCAGTATCGCTGCTAACACAAGAGCATTCTTTTTATTCAGGCTTCCCAGAAGGAATGGCTTCTGATCTTTGCCAGCAAAAGTAGAGCTTTCTTAGCTGAAAAGTATAAGATGACCATTTTAATGTATTTTAAAGGAAAAATGCCTAAAATACACAAACAAGTCTTTTGCTCAGGTGGTTTAAATCACAGCCAGAGCCACAGAGCTGGCTAGTAGTGTTAATTCTCAAGCTATGTGGCTGGTGGCTATCTCACAAAAACTGTTGTTTGAAAAGACTTCTTGTTCACAAAGTTGTGCAGCTTGGAAATACGGACCTGTTCGTACACGAGTATCCACAAGAACAGAAGCTGACTGTGGATTCTTGTTACTGCTGCAAGGCTAACACATGCATGCGAGTCCACACGTTAACAAGTTGTAAGTGGTGGTAGGGGAACTGGCTCCACCATACTGTGTGCTGCCTCAATTATGGTATGCATTCAGCAGGTAAGTGTCTTTACTTTAAATGGGAGTTAGGGACTGTGATGGAGGTATTACTTGTCTTGACTAGTTCTGCTCTTGAATCTTTGCCTGTGCAGCTTGATACTCTTCCTAATGAAGGCAAGTGTGATAGAGAGAAATGAGCTGTACAGCTTTGATAAAAATCAAACTTGTCTGGTCTCGGGCTTCTGTTTTGCATTTCCGGTGCTGTTTCAGTCTTTTGGTGTTTATGCTCTGTTTTTATCTCTTTCATTTGCAGACAGCTTTGCATTCCCTGGTTCATGGAGAGGGCTGTGCCTTTAATACAAACCAGCTGTCAGCTGTGAAATTAGTGGAAAACTTAAAAATTTGGTAAACACTGGGGAGGGAATGTACTTGCACCACAGTAGTGTCTCAGTGCCAAGCTCGACTGAAATCTAGTGTGGGTGACTTCAGATTTGATTAGTGTCAGCACTGTTGCTGGGGAGCTCTGGAGAAAGTATGCTCTCAGAATTTAAACAAGCAGTTCATACTGGAAAGGTTCTAGCACAAACTAAGCGGCTGTTGCAGAAGATGCATTCAAGAAAAGTCAACAACCTTAAAACCCTAATCCCCAAGCCTGCCCTTCTGTTCCAAATGTCAATTGTTCAATTGCCTAGGGCTTAATTATTCATTGTTTGCTACATACTTAAAATAACAGGAGCATCTGCTCCTTTCTTTTTAAAATGTAGCTCTCAGGTTAATCTTGTCTCACACAATTCACATTAATGCTAATATAATTTTACCCAAGCATTGAGAAGTTGCTGCTTAGGCCATGCTGCCGGTATACATTTTATTTAAATTGGTGCTATATTGCCAAATGTTCAGCCCATTCTTGTCTCCCCGTCTGTGACACGTATGTAGATTTCACACAATTGAGATGTAAGCTATCAAGACTCACGTTTCAAGCTCCTGTCCTTCAAAGGAAGTGCCAATGCTTACAGTGGTTTAATCAGACAAGTGGTGTTATTACTGCTGTTTGGGGTAGTCCTGTAGGCGATGGTTGTGAAGAGGAGAGCCCAAGCATTAGGAAGGTGTGGGGTGCTTGATGAGGGAAGAGTTAATATCCGTCCTGTGGAGTGTATAAATGCTAGTGAGCCTTTCCCTGCCTTGTTTCATTTGCTCTGCTTTTTGCAAATGCATTTTGTTGACCAAGGCCCCTGTGTTACCTGCAGACTGCTCCATTATTTCTGCTCGTTAATGCTGCACACTGAGTTGCCTTTCCCTCACTTTGTGGGCTTCATATTTTTTTATCCCTGCTGTGCTCTGAGTCCTGGCATGACCTTCACTGGCATTTCATTGCTATCGACTGACTGATCAGCAGTGCCTTCCTCATACCCTGAATGCTGATGCAACGTTTCCCCCATTTGGTACACCAGGGTCTTGATTCTTGCAGGTCCTATTCAAGATATATCACCTCTTCTGAAAGATGAAATGTGATTATGAAGGTCTTAGTAGCTGGAGCTTGATGGCCCCTCCTGAAAAACTAGATTAATTGAGATGCCTTCCTTTTCTTTGCAGTTATATCTCTTGGAGAGACAGACCCGAGTTCTTGTAGATGACGGGCTAGATGGCTTCCTTCATGCTGTTTATTGTTTTAAGTTAATGTTTAATCCCTTGATATTAATCAGAAGGAGGCAGAGAAGCAGTTGCTGAGAGTCTGGGTTTAAGAGGGGAACTAGGTAATGAAGTGGTAGACTGTGGGGGAATTTGGGAGCTTAAGTTTCAAACCTCATCTGCATTCATTTAGTTGGAACAACCGTGCCTGAAACTCTTAGCCTGGCCAAAAGGAGATGCTTTGTAGGCAATAGTCTGTTTTGGGGCTGAAATGAAGCCTCAGGGAGGATCTCGGGAATAGACAGTGTGCAAAAAGGGAGGGAAAGAACATTGCTGGAGAGGAATGTGTCTGAGGCAGTGGTTGTACAATCTGTAAGCTGACAACATGGCCAAAAGAAAAGGTCCTGGAGGTTCCTGCTTTGGACAGGCTTTTCTACTTCGACTGCTAAACCATCTCCACAAACTCATCTCTTTGAAAAACTTATTTTACGTGTATTTGTACGTCTCTGTTATGATGCGGATGCAGGATCAGATCTTTTCTACAGTGAACTTCCTTTTGTGGCCGCATTAATGGGTTGCCAACTTCAGGCTGCATAGATGTGGAAGCGAATGGAAGGTGGGACAAATTGCATCATTTACCCATGTAGAGCTTGTCAAATGAACTGAGCTAATTTCTCTGACTGCAAGTGACAAGGGGGGGATTTTTGAAAGATGATAGAAGTCCAGTAGGCCTAACTGAAGGCAGCATCAGTAGGCATTTGATGGGTGTTAGATGGGATATTTTTAATGGAAAATAGAGTGAGGTGCTGAAAGTGCTGGTTAGCATATAGAAAAAATTATGGTGGTTCTGTTTGCTGACATGCAGCACTTCTCTGGAGCTGTGTATGAAGCTTTCACAGTCTTTCTGTGATACTGCTATGAACAGAGAAATAAGTAGTGCTTGTGATAGCTTTCTGCTTTGCTTTAGAAATACAACATCCTCATCAGCAAAAAAAAAAAAAAAAAACCGGGGAAAAAAGGAGTTTCCTACATTTCAGTAGCTGACAGTGTTTTTCTGTGGATGTAACTGTTTGTTAGCATTTGGCAGGAAATTCAAAGGTTTTATGGGTGTATTGACATACTGTCCTTTCTGGTTTTTGAACTTTTGCCTCTGTTGGGACACCTTCACTTCCATCATTGTTAGTGTTGTGTCTGTTTAAAAAAAAAAAGCTATCATATATTCTGAGAAACCTGAAAGCAGAGCTTGCATGTTCAATAACATTATCAAATTTACTGTATATTAATTTACCTATACTTCCTGGTAACAGATCTAATGAATTAATGCTTGGGTTTATGTGCAGATAGATTTGTACTTGAATATCAGAAGCTGTCAAAGAACAAATAAGATACCCAAACTTTCCTGCCTCCTCCCAGAAAGATCAGATTGTCTTTTGAAACAAAAAGCAAATTGTGTCTTTCACAGACATGGCATTTGTCAGTAACAATTTGTTCTGCTGCTGGATGCCTGAAAAAAATCCTGAAGTCCTTTACCTTTGTAAAAGTATGCTCTGCATGGCTCTGTGTTGTGTAGTGTCTTCATTCTTTTGAAGAAGTGCTGATCCTTGTGTTTCAGCCGCAGCTGTAGACTGAGCCCTGGAACTGGGGAAAGAATCAGAAGAGTAAAAGCTGGAGGACTCACAGGCTGAGATACAGACAATTTAATAGATAAAGCAAGAGCCATGTACACAAGCAAAGTGAAGCACGAGTTCATTCACCCCCTCCCGTGTGCAGGCAGGTGTTCAGTGAGCTCCAGAAGAGCAGGACTCCATCATGCAACTGGAGTAATTGCATTGTAAGACAAGAAGTTGTCTTCCTAAGTAATCCAGTGATTACTTAGGAAGACAAGCACCATCATGCTGAATGTCCCTCCTTTCCTACTTCTTCCCCGAGCAGTGTATGCTGATTGTGATGCCATATGGTCTGGAATATCCCTTTGGTCAGCTGGAGTCAGCTGTTCCAGCTGTGTCCCTTCCCAGCTTCTTGTGCATCCCCAGCCTCCTGTCTGGTGGGGTAGAAAAGGCCTTGAGGCAGTGCAAGCTCAGCAATTACTGAAACACCCCTATCAACACTGTTTCCAGCACAAATCCAGAATATAGCCCCATACTAGCTATTATGGAAAAAAATCAACCTACCCTAGCCAAGCCCAGCACAATACTAAGCTGCAGTTTAGTTTTAGAGAGAGAGAGAGACTAGAATATTTCTTCAGAAAGTGCAAAGGTTCAAGATTTTAGAGAACTTTTTGTAAGAGATGGCAAGGGAATCTGATAGAGCTAATTTTCTTCTTTTTCAGATCTTTCCAAGAGCAAAAGTTTGTAGGAGTTGGTTGAAACTAAAAGTCTCTGAGGATGCAGGTTACCATGCAGTTTGTTGGTACATGATGTTTTTAGTTGCTTTATGAAACAAATTTAGGAAAATAAGAAGAGCAATGCCTTTACATTTGTGTCTTGCTTCCAGGATTGTGGTTTATGGCTTTTTAAAAAAAATTTATTTGATGTATACTTAATCTCTTAAATAGCAAGATGAATTTGGGGGCTTTGATTTTTCTCTTTGTGTTGTTTTGCAGTGAACTCATCCTATTGAAGGGATCTTAGTGCCAAAGGGAGGGATTGATCACTCAAATCCTAGGAGTTCTGGCAAATACTGCTGTTCCCACTGGCTTTCATGGATTGGAGGAAAATCTGTTTTCAGGATTGGATGAATTTTCTGTAATTCAACCTTCCCTTTTCTATACAGTACCTCCAGTGAAGCATAATTAAGGCTTGGCTGCAGACTTTTCATTGAGGAGAATTCTGTATAGAAGTGCCTGAAATAGCCCCAAATGAGTCATGTGGTTGCCTGTTTGCCCATGCAGCTTTGTTCACTGTGCACAGAAACCAGGAGGGGGCAAACCCTTGGACGTTACCATCTTTTCCATTTGCATTTAACTGCACATAAAACAGGTTTTTGCGGCTAACCAGAAGAGTAAAGAACCCATATTAATCTTGCAGAGGAAAATCACATTGTTGGGTGTCACTGCACAGACTGTCCATAAGCTGCTGGTAACATTTCCAAATGGAGAGGGGACACACTGCCTGTGAACTCCTGTTCAGGAGCTGAGAGGCTGCCTCTGTGCGTTCACACAGTTGGAAGGCTGATAGGTTTTTTTTCTTTTCTATTTTCTTGACAGGAAACATGTGAAATAGAGTAAAAGATTAATCTGATTGGTGGCTCAGGTAGCCTGCATGGAGGAGGAAGAAAGACTGGGTGATCCTTTCACCCTTCAGGACCTGCAAGAAGGACGAGCCTTGTGCAACACTACAGTCCAGGTTTTCTGTAGAAAGGGGAGTGCTTTTGAAGGTCCTACCTGGGCTAGAAACCATTTCTTGTTTAAAACAAGGCTAGCAAGGAAGGCTGAAAGGCTTACCAGAGACTTGATGTGTGGGCTGCCCTGCCCTTTGCATGGCTGCTGTGTTGTTTCTGCATGCCCCTGTCTGCCTTGGGGCTCAGTTGCGGTTTCCAGGTTGTAGAATAGGTTGTTTTGAATGCAGCTCTGTTTGCCCCCCCAGAAATCACCCCAGTCCTTCGAATTTCCTTTCATCCTCATTTTTTTGAATCTTTTCTTTGTGTCTTTATCTACCTCCTGATTGTTATGCACTTGATCCTTGTTGGAGGGGACAAATGTATTGATTTTTTAATTTTTTTAAATGTTTTCTGTTAGAAAAGTGGAGGGATGTGTTCTTGTTATGTCATTATTCGTGCTATTTTATTTTTGCCTCTACCACTTTTAAAGTCACTTCTGTCACATGATAATCAGGAGGTACCTGTCTTGACCAAGAATGAAAATGGTCTTGGCTTTCCACATCCTGTGCTTTGAATTCCTGCCAGGAGAGCATTGCCAGTTTGCAGTTCCAACAGCTGGTGGGGGCACCAGTGCAAGCCAGAGTGACAACATTTGCTGGTGTCTGTGGGCATTGTGTCTTACTGTTGCCCCAGGTGGATCACGTGGGGTGTATGTGCATTTGTCTACAGATCCTTTTGGGACTGCAAGTGCAACATGTCTGTGTTCCTGAGAAATTTTGTTCTTGCCCGACTGCAGCTCTGGTACCAGTGTCTTCTTTCACCCTTGGCCTGCTCTTTCACCCTTGTAGCACAGCTGATAAGGAGATCCTAATGGAAACTCTTCCGGTGTACTTTGAGTCAGAAATGATTCAGATATCCTGCAGGGAAAATCGTCTGGGTGCCAAATGTGCCACAGCAGTTTCGGGATTGGACACTGTTCATGAAACCTCTCGAGTTTGTGGAGAGGAGGGGGGAAACACCAGTACTGTGAATTGAAAGATGCCCATAGTGAATTTGCTTGCCTTCGTGGCTTTTTGCAGACAGGCTGTGATTGCGGATCACAGGTTGGAATCCCTGTTGTGTGATGGTGCAGTACTTGAACATGAGTTTGTTGGTTGCTTCCCATGGTGAGGCAAAGGATGTTTGTGCTTTCAGTTCCCTTAGTGTTGATAGAGCAAAGACACCACACTCAGGAGAAGTGGTCGTGAACCGACTCTCTGCTCTTGGTTGCCAGGCAGATGCTCATGCTGTGCCCAAATGCAAAATATGCTTGTTCTGAGTGAATGTGGGACCTTCATCAAGGTGTGAATTACCTGAAAGATTTTCTGTTTCTGATGTCACACTTGCAGGAAAGACTTACTTCTGTCAGATTTAAGTATGTCCAGAGAGAGAATGTATTTTTTTCATGTCCACTTCAGAAACCTGTGGGAAGCAAAAACTACTTCAGATTTTGCCTGTGTTTGGACAAAACCCAGAAGATGGGCAAAAGCCTTTGGTAAATGACAAGAGAAAATGTGGTGTTAGGGGATTTTGTTTTATTTTGGGGTGATTTGGGGTTGGGTGTTCTATGTTGTGTGAGGTTTTTTTATTGTTTTGATTTCATTTGGACATAACTTTTATTGTTCCAGGAAATCCATTTCTGTTATTTTAAAATATCTTCAGTTTGCAGCTGCTTATTTTCTAATTCGGCTGTATTTTCCAGCCAAGACCAGCTGAGTTTTCTGGTGGAAAGTATGTTGCTTCTGCTTTTTCCTGAGCATACCAGAAGCTTCTTTTGCAGGGCTTTTATTTCCTCAAATAGCTTTTCTACCGAGCAAGAACAGTTTAATTTATCTAAATTACTCACTGAAGACTTACCTGATAATTTTATAATGTCTGTACTTCAGCACGTTGTCTTGGATTTATCAGGAGAAAAGAAGCTGTGTGATGGATAGAAGCTCTGCCCTGGTTACATTTTAAGTAGACATCTCCCTGGAGATGAGGTGTAAATATCACGTTACCGATTAGCATTTGGCATGGAGCATGAGAGTAAAGAAAGATGTCTGGGTTCAGCCTCCAAAAAGGAGAAACGAGTCATTCCTGAGCTCTGACAGCATCACTCGGACAAGGTCGTCTTTGGTGTTTTCTGTTCCTGGTTCCAGCTGGTGGCTGGGTCATGTGAAGTGCTTTGCAACCCAGATATCTGAAGAGCCTCTGTTTTGATGAGCTCTGGTTGTGCTTGGAAGGAGTTTAGACCTGGCTCTGGTATCTTTCTGAACACGTGGAGTTTTTATTCTGTAGAACTGAACTCGTGGCCTGTGCCAAAGTCCCCTGGGAGAGCTCTGCTTGGCTGCAGCAGGATTAGGCCCCAGGCAGGAAAGCTTGCTGGAAAACCCCATCCTGCCTGGCTGCTCACCTGTGTTGTGGTTCTTAGTGGGAAGGTGGTGCTGGCAGGGTCACCTCAGGTGGGAGCTGAGAGCAAATGGCAGGGTTGTGCTAATTCTGAGCAACTAGCCAAATGGGATAAAAAATTTTAACAAAAAGACACTTTTCTCACTGAAGATAGCTCAGTTATGTTCCAATTGCTCAGCAGCTAAACGTCAGCTACCCTTCAGCGATATCTCTGCCCTTTCTCTTCCACAAACCCATTCCAGCTATGGAAATAAGTGTTGGGGCAGTTGTGGAAAGCCAACTTTAATCTGAGAACAGAGAGCTGTGATTAGCCCAAACAAAATGCTGTGGGGTTTACATGTGTGTATAGTTGACCTTACCTCATTTCATTGGGGATTGCTCTGCAGACACTGTCTCCAGAGGACATCTGCTGGGCCCCTCTCAAAGACCACAGCCATAGGCAGGCTGTGTTGCTTATTCCTTACTGCTGTGTACTTGGGACCTCTGCTATGCCTCCTTTATTTGATGCTTTCTGTGGGGCAGAGGTGGGTCAGCCTGAGGCTTTGGGACTCACTGTTGTTCTTCTAGAGCCCCTGTTTTGTACTGTTTCTTCTGCAAGTCCTTTGCTTGTTTTTCTTTTCTTACTACTTTAGGAAACTGGGCTTGAAGTATGAAAATGTCACTGGAAGTCTTGACGGCGTTCTTTATCTCTTCATTATCAAGTTTGCTGTGGGGAGTATTAAAATCTGTTAAACCTTTCAGTGTGGGCTTGTTGGAGTCACACCTGGTTGACAGTGTTGTAGTAATATTTTTTTTTCCCCCCCTCTTGGAAAATGGCAGTTGCTTTAGCTTGTCAAGAAAAGGGCCTCAATTTTGATAGTAGATGTTCCTGAAGTCCAGAATGTGATTTCTGAGTGAGAGAAGACAGACAATTATTTGTAGGCAGGTAGCAGTGTGATGGAGGCGTGTTTTGGATGAATAAGAGGATAGCCTATTCCCTGTGAGTACCCTAGCAATCATGCCAAAAACTTAGCTGGGTGGGGAAGATTGGAATTTCTTCTTTTTTGCTGCGCCAGAAAACTCTTTCCTGAGAGTCTTGACTTTAGCCTAGGACTACAAAAGCTGTTGAGATTTTGAAAAATTTGGTGCATGATTAAAGCATTTCCATCCCAGTTCTGTCTGTACACTTGTATTTCTTGTAGAAACGTTAAAAAAAGAGCTCTTGAGGCTCTCTGTTTGACAGTTGCAACTGGCTGACAGCGTCCAAACCCTCTTAGCACTAGGGCGGAACAAGTTCAGCTGCCAGCAGTTCCTGATACTGAGAGCTGGTTGCTTGCTGGCATGGAACATCGTTCTTGCTGGAGACTGTCTGCTGAAAAGCAAAAGCAGTTGTGTTGCCTGAAGGCTTTACATCAATTTTAGTTCTTGATTGCAAGGGTAGTTGAAAGCCTCAGTGTTTCTGCACGTGAAATGCAAGCCAGCTAGATCATTACAGGTATACGTTTATGCATGTGTAGACATACATATGAGTGTGTATTTGGTAGTTATTCTAAGGCAGTAAAGTGTATTTTGAGATACATGGCTTGACTAACTGCTGTGTGATACTTGATTTTTTTTGTTTGTTCGTTTGGTTGGTTTTTTGTTTGTTTTTTTTTTTTTGTTGTTGGTTTTGGTGGTGCTTTGTTTTGGCGGTTTTTATTTGTTGTTGTTTTGTTTGTTTGTTTTTGTCTTACTCTTCCCAATCAGAATACTGTAGAGAAAATAGAGATTAAGTGTTGGGCAATTGTTCTGAACTTATTCTGGACTCATAGAAAATAATGGTGCAGGTTATGAAATTTATTATGCTCTGTAATTTAGAAAGGTTTGCTTTCCAGGTCATTGAGAGGTGCAAACTCCTTTAGCTGGACATGGCAGAATGTCTGCTCCAGTCCATAGATGAGATCACGTGTAATTTTATCAGTCTCATTATACATAGTTCCTCAAAATACATGGCAATCAAACGGAACAAAATCTTGCTGATAGTGGTTTAAATCAGGATACTTTTTGGAGACAGACATGTGATATGCATCCTAGAGATCCTGAAATGTGTTAAAACAGCAGAAAAAAAAAAAAAAGAAGCTCTTGTTACAGAGTATTTTAAAATGTAATCAGTACAGAGTTTCTATTCCCTTTTTCTAAGCTGCATATCATCAGCTGGTAGTTTGGTTAC
Organism: Scytalopus superciliaris; assembly: GCA_013400415.1. Taxonomy (NCBI): domain Eukaryota; kingdom Metazoa; phylum Chordata; class Aves; order Passeriformes; family Rhinocryptidae; genus Scytalopus; species Scytalopus superciliaris. The sequence continues at coordinate 166,724 of VXBX01006023.1, read as the reverse complement.
TTCTGCTTCTCTCAAACAACTGAGGCTACATAAACTGTTAAAAATTAGGTTTTGTTTAAAGAGTAAACGACCAGATTTTCACATACACGAAGCACATAGATAATTGTTAAAATTACTCCATAAAATTCCTGCTGTATTCAGGCCTGTCTTTCTCTCTCTCTCTCTTTTTTATTTTCTCTTTTATACAGGCGATATGGATTATGGTTTCGATTGCGGAAGTTAATAATCTGGTTGCTGGGAATGTACATAGCCATCCCATTTCTAGTAAAACTTTGTCCTGCTATTCAGGCAAAGCTGGTCTTCCTAAACTTTGGTAAGTGACTCAGTCTGCTGGGGTGGGTGAGGGGAGAAGGGGGAGGAGTGTCTTTGTCTTCAATTTGTCTGCCTTCACTTTCACCCTGTATAATACAGCTTGTGAAGGGCATGAACTTTCACAAGTTGTAAGTTGTCCAGACTGTGGTTTGGAAAGCACTTTCTGTGGCCCTGGTGGTTGTTGTAGCATGTTTTTGTGTAAATATAGCGACAAAACTAAAGCCAACTTCCCAGGCAAAAGGGTATTCTTCAGGAAAAATGTGTAATATGTCAGACACATTTTTCTGAAGGTTTAACAGAGTTGCATGAATGGTCGGCAAGCAAATGAAATTAAATCCAGTAAATTGTTTTCCAGCCAGTGAGTCTTCACCTGGAGGCATTTTAGGACAATATTCTGGTTGAAACAGAAGAGGCCTGTTCATGCAGTCAGATTGAATGTTTTCCTTATGTCTGTTTAGCCTTTGGGTTTGGTTAAATTAATAGTGTAGTGGGTCTGGTGAGCTGGCTCAGTTCCCAGGTCACCCAGAGAGGCCTGAACATCCACAGGGTGGAAAATCATTGAACATTGTTGTATGAGAGATCCTACTTTGCAATCTAAATTTGTCTGTGAACCTCACTTATGCTTTGTATCAAAGTTTTGGAAAATATCTTCCTTTGAATGTAGTACCTAATAGAACCAACTATAGATACATTGTTTTGTATAATTTTTGTAATTTTGATTGCATGCTTTGCATATTCTAACACCTTGGATCATGGTTGCTGTGAAGTGTGCACTTGTGTGGGCTAGCTCTGGTGCCCTGATGGTCAGAACTGGCAGCTAGGTAACATTAATAATGTGGGTTTCAGTGATGATTTTAATTTGCTCTTGCAGAGCTTTCTTAGGTCTCCCTGATGTTCCTGCCTCTATTCGTTCCCAAGTGACTGAAAGAATTGTTCTGTAATGCTTTCTTGCAGTGATACTAGTGCAGTGTTGCTTTTATTTGTGACAATACTTCCATGGAAAAGTACTTACCTTAATACAAAGTTCATTCTAACACATCTGTTGGAAATACATTGACATGTTGGAGTAATTTTTCTGCATTAGAGAATGATGTTTCTCCTTCAGAGGAGTGGTGTAGGGTTGACCTGTTGTACTGGTTTTTAATCTGAGTTTAAATCACTACTCTTCAACTGTCTTTTTTCTTCTCCTTTTGTGTAGTTTGGGATTTACTTTCAAAACAGTATCTCAAAACTTCAGGAAAAAGTGCTTCCATTTGTTTGTTGAGGTACTAAGGATGAATTAATAGCTGTGCTCCCACTGTTAGCACCCAAACCAATGTCTGGGTTTGTTCCCTTGTAGAGGAACACACTTAATGCAGGTAGCTGGTGTGCAAGCTGTAGGTTGTGCCCTGGGTGGGGGGAAATATCAGGAGCCCTGAGCAGGGGGCCGTGACCTGGTGTTGACCCTCTGCCTGACAAGGGACATGGGGACCTTGGTGGCAGCCAGGGCAGGGCTTGTCACCAAGAGACTCTGTGGGAGCCAGTGAACAAGAAGATCCCAGACCAAATTATCACCACTGGAACAGGTTACAGACTGTGAGGGTACAATATCCCAGGGATTCCTCTGTTTGGTGTCCCTCTCCGGAGGCACCAGCTGGAGCAGTTACGGTGTCACTGCACCACAATTAAATTACTTAGAGGAACCAGATATGTGGGACTCTGCTCTGGGAAACCTGGGGCAGAGCTGGTGAGGGAGACTTGTCTGACTGTGAGTGTGATGTGTTGTGGGGGTCAAACGGAGCACCCGTGGGTCCACTGGAGCTGCCTGCTGTGAACGGGCTTCAGTTCCAGCAGTGAAAGTCTGAGGTGGTGGGAGTGTGACTGCCAGAGTGGTCCTGAATGATCAGACAGGAAAGTTTCCTCAAGAGTGGGTTATGAGATACGTGGGCATGTGGGTAGAGATCTCAAGCTGTCTCCACTGGAAGTCTTCAGAAAACTGAGATTTTTTAGAAATACAAATACAGATTAGATTGGATTGTGTATCAGTATGATTAGTAAATCATGTGATTTTTGTCATATGATGTATTGTGACTGATGCCAAATACCTCTGAAGCTAAAAACCCCATCGATGTGCTAAATCTCCATGGGATGTATGACTATGATGATGATCTGTTTGTGTGCAGAATAGGTGGACTGTGCCAGTGATAAGTGCCATACATAAAAATTGTCTGTCCTGTATTTTTCTCCTGCTTTGAGGTAGATACTTCACTGGCCCCAGTGACTAACATTGGTATGTTCCTGTTCATATCTTTGTCATACAAAATCTGGCAAGAAAGTCATAAGAGATTTGGCAAATGGAAAAATCCAGGCACAGGGAAATTGAATAATTTTCCCAGAGCACTGCTGGAAGTGACTTGTGTGCCTGTCCAGACCTCATCTGCAGAACTTGCCATCCTCCTGGAGGATCCACTGCCCCTGTGACAGTGTTGTTGAGTTCTGTATTGACAGCACAGTCATCCAGCTCTGGTGGCATGCACAGTTTTTCTGGGACTCTTCCACATGCTTTTGCATAAGAGCAACCAGGCTTGCATAGGTATAGATTTGCAGTCTGAGGGTCCAGATTTGTCATCAGCTGTCGTCTGCTTCTGTTTTCATGTTTGTGTAAAGTTTAACGAGTTTTCAGAGGGCAAGTGAAAGTGAGATTTGACTGTCACCATCACTAGTCCTGCTTTTTGTGTCAGTAGCATAAAAACAATTGTGTAAGTGTGTTCACTGTTACGCCACTAAATTTCAAGGAGACAGACTTCCTGGTTTTGCTGTAATGGAGCTCAGTTTTGTGGGAAAAACTTGAATTGTAAGTTTGCCAAATCAGCTAACCCACCCCATTGATGCAACAGTTTTATAAAGCAGACTGAACAGACATGATTAAATATGTATCAGAAGAAGCTTTGTCTCCCCCACCTTCTCTTAATTTTAGCGTGCTCCCTGTTTTTTTGGTGGTTGCTCATGTCTTCTTACCTTGCTCTCTTTGCTGTTTATGTTTTATTCACAGCTGTAGGCAGTGCATCCTTTTACATGAAAAGAATAAGGTCTTACCTGCGCAGTGGACCAGTTTGCACAACTCTCCAGTGCCTTGGTTAAGCAGTTTTTTTAAAAAATAAAGGTAAAAATTAAAAGGTTTCTTTTTTTTTTTTTTTTTTTAATCATTTCAGTGAGGGTCCCATATTTCATTGACTTGAAAAGACCACAGGATCAAGGTTTAAACCATACCTGTAATTATTACCTGCAACCAGAGGAGGATGTAACCATTGGAGTCTGGTAAGGAAGCCTGTTCTGTTCAGTATGTGCCATGCATCTTTATCCTTCTTTTTGTTCCCAGTGTTGCCTATCTGGTCTTTTTGCTGTGCATGCTGTCTCTCATTTGTGGATGTTTGTGTTTGCATCTGCCAAGTGACTGAGTTCATGTTGAAAAATATGCAAATCTCTAGAGCTCATCTGAACTCTGATCAGTAATGCGTGAATTACAGCCAGACAACCTCTGCATTCAGAGAAACCTCATAATTTGGAATCATAAATGTTACAGGTCTGCATCACTACAAAGGTCATACCTCCATATCGGTCAAGACCCAAGGAGTTAGATGTTTTGTCTTTCAACTGCTGTTCATATTTTGTTTTGCAAAATAGATGTGGGGGAAGATAGGAAAAGAGGATCAAAGTGTTCAGAGTAGGAGGAAGAATATTCTGTGTATAAAACATATGTAAGATTGGGAGAGTGGGTGAGAGCAGAACACACAGTTTACTCTCTTAACAAAACAAGTGACAGTGTTGGAGCTCACTTGTCATTCATTTCTCACAAAGATGATTTACTGGTACCAGGCAAGGACAATTCATTTTAGCTCCTTGTTACCCAGGATCATGTCATGTATGGGGGGATGGGGTTGTTCCCTAATACAGCCAGTGATGTTTGATCTGTGAGCTGTAGGATTCGGTGTTTTCAGTTGTGTATGTAACTTGGATGTGTCCTCTGTTGCAGTAGAGATTTTGTCTTCACAGGGTGTATAAAGAGAACAGGATAGTGATATCCTTTGAATGGTGTGATATCCCTTTTGAATGGGATAGTGACATCATGACAGTTCCTTTCCTATATGTAAATTTTGGTGAAAGACGTGTTTAGAAACTTGAAGACTTCAATCTTTGCAAAGTAGGCTGATAAATAGTGGTTTGATTCTTTTTGATTCTTCACTTGGACAATTAAAGCTCTACCTGTTAAGCTCTTAAATAAGTTTGTATTGCAGTCTTGAGACTTGTATTTTGTTTCCCTTACAAGTGTACTGTGTATCTTTACTGAAACAGAACTTCCAGCTTGTGGCAGCAATTCAGGGTTTATATCATTTGTCTTGGTACTTATGAGAGGTTTTCAGAAGAGTTTGCAACCTTGCTTTTTAATGCCAGTGTGGGTCTTGTGTTTGGTATACTCCTGAAACAAAGTCCTTAGCCTGCTTTGTTCATAAGCTTGCAAAAGTGTTGAGGCAGAACAGTTGGAGAATTTTTGAGTCCCAGAGTTATTGAGGCTTCTCACCCCCCCAAGAACTCATGCTTGCAAGCAGAGTTTTTGCATTGTTTCCCTCCTGTGTTAGTTTGTCCTCTGAGCTTTACATCTGGGAGAATGGTGTGGTAGGTGGAGGCTTGTCTGTCTTTCAAGGAGAAAGGCATGTGAGTACTTAAGTTACTTCTGATAGCTGTAAGCTATCCCCCTTCTCAACAGCCGAGATGGTTTTAGGCATATACTTGCTCTCAGTGTTTGTATCCTAGAATAATTATCCAATTTAAATGCCTGCCTTCTGTTCAGTCTGTCATTCCTCTTTCTGTTCCACCATTGTTGAATTCTAGCAGGCTGTCCAGCTACATTATCTACACAAGAACAGCCATGAGTTAAAAATTCCTGGCTCTTCTGGATTGTAGCTTTTTCAGCTAAAATGTTATACCTTCAAGAACCTTGTGTCTGAAAACAAAACACATGATCTTCTCATCAGATTCTGAGCTCCTCCTTTTCCACAGATTGGCTGTGGAGTCAGATATGCCTCTTACTCACTGAAACATTCTTTCCAAACCCAACTGACTTTGATTGTTCTACACATTTGTTGACCTAGCAATGAATCTTGTTTATGGTGTATAAGTATGTTAATTGAGGTAATTAAGTGCCATAAAAGCTGAGGAATTGAGATTCTTTCTCCAGAGCAGCAGGTAGTTCAGTAATTGTGCTTCAGGCTTGTCTCTGAAGTTTGATGCCTTGCACAGACCTGAGTTTTGAAGGCAGTGGTGATGGAGTTGAAAATATAAAAATAAACTGTAGCTACTACTTTTTAAATCTGGCCGTTTGTCAGCTAATCATGACAGTTTTATGAAGCATGTGTGAGGTGTGTAATCCTGAGTTAATCAGTTGGTCAGAAAAACTCAAAATTCAGGTGACAGACACTTGAATGTCGAGTAGCAGCAGAACAATGTAAATTTTCCGTCTGTGTGTAGGCACACAGTCCCTGCAGCCTTATGGAAGAATGCTCGAGGGAAGGACCAGTTGTGGTTTGAAGAGGCTTTGGGCTCCAGCCATCCTGTAATCCTTTACCTGCACGGCAATGCGGGAACAAGGTGAGGCACAAAACAGTGACTGGTTTGTTTCGTGATGTGTTTTCATGGTTTGCCACAGCTTCAGCACATAAAAGAAGACGGAGAAGACCTCCTTAGGGCCTGTAGCAGTAGGACAAGGGATAGTGGGTTTAAGCTAAAAGGAGGTCAGTTTAGACCAGATATAAGGAACAGCATTTACACATATATAAGGAACAGTGTTTACAGTGAGGGTCATGAAATGCTGGAACAGGTGGCCCAGAGAGGTGGTAGATGTCCCATCCCTGGAAACATTCAAGGTCAGGCTGGATGGGTCTCTGAGCAAACTGATCTAGTTGAAGGATGTCCTGGCTTGTTGCAGGAGGTAGGGACTAGATAGCCTTTAAAAGTCCCTTCCAACCTGAACTATTCTATAATTAAAATAAAAATAAAATCTAAAATCTGTTTGGTGCTTCTCCTTTTAAAATAAGGCACTTATGGGGAGGGATCATTTCATAAAGCGTTTATTGAATACGGGAATAGATTTATTGCAGTTATCAGAGATATCTGGTATTGTACTTTACTTTATACCCTCTGCTAGAAGCCAGGAGTCTGTGACTTTCTAGATCAAATAGGGAGAAGTACTTCTTTTCAGTATGGTAGTTCTTGAACTGAGACGAGGGATACTATTAGTGCTTCTGTATATGTTACTTACAAACATTAAATAAACCTCCCATTTCCTTTTGTGAGTCTATTTTAGTAGTTAACACATTCTGAGGAAAGAAAATCAGAAGGAAAGAGGATGGTCATGTGCTGATCTTGTTTCACCATTGCATACAGACAGGACATTTGTCTGGAACAGGAGCTTTTCTAAAATTTGTAGATTTATAGTTGACTGTGTATCAGCTAAAGTAAGATGGTTTTCCATACTTTATTGCTGGATGGTAGAAACCATTAGCACAGTGTGAAGCTGCCTGGATATTTATCAGAATTGTCTTCTTACTGCCACATCTCCATGCATTACAGAGCTTTTCTTCATTTATTTGAACGTGGTCTTTTTCCTTACAAATATGCATTTTACAAAAGAGTATCAGCCACCTTTTGAGTTTTGAGTGCCAGTGCCTATTCTTTTGAAGCTGATGTCTGCCCATAGATACTTTGCAAGAGCAGAAACATCGCAGAAAAGCAAGTTCCATGATGTAAAGAAACTCTGTTTCAGGAATGTGTTACAAGGTTTAATCAAATAGTAGCATTATTTTTCAAATGATGCTTAACTTGTTTTTTGCCTTTATTGTGTGTGGCAAATGACACTAATGGAAGCCGTTCTGCAGCTTAATGATGGCAGTTTGGGACTAGTGTCTCTGTTATGTGCGTATTAATTAGATTTACTTGGCTCCCCCAAGTGCTACTGAGATAAAGTACTGAGCTATGAATCAGTAACGTATTTCACATTTCACTTCACTTTGTGTACTGGAGAAGCTAGAAGTGCATTGGCTTTGCTGTTTCAGATTTAATATCTATTTGCTGTATGTTTCTATGCTGCACATTCTGTCACTTTTCCAAGGGCTGCTTTACTGGTGCAGGCTGAATTAACCACAGGTAAAAGGCACTGCATTGGCTTTCTGGTTCGCCTGAGTGGTGTGGAGCTGAGGCAAAAATGTTACGTTTACTTGATCCTCTTAGAAAAAATTCCTCTATTATGCTTTGAGGAAAGCATGAAAAGGCACCAATGTGCGCATGTTGAAGGTAACTCTTCAAGCAGGTGGATCATCTTCTTCAGGCTTGTATGATTGACTATGACTTACAAGCAACCCCTTGCATTTTGCCCTGAGTGTTTTTGACTACATTAGGTATCTTGTAGTACAGTTAGAGCTGACAGCTTTTGGCTGGCAAGTGCACGTGTTCTTAGAGGGAGGTCTGGAGATTTGGTGTTTTGGTTTAGAGGCTGCACTGACCAAGATAGTCACAGTGTGGATGCTTTAGAATTTTCATATGAGTGCAAGAATAAATACACTCATGTACCAATACTAAACTAAAGTTTGAGTGTGGATTAGTCATGTAATTCTGTGCATATATTTTAAAGTATGTAACGGCACATTCACATTACTTTCCATTTTATTGTCTAGATTGCAATTTGTATGTATAAAACCCCCAAACATTAAGCACATTCTTTCCCTGGGCTTATTTACAATATTCAACGCTGTTTTTCTCTGCTCAGTCTTTTGCACATGTCCCTTCTTTTCCTGTGTTTGGAGCCAGCTGAGAAAGTCCAAGGGCCAGCTGCTTGGGTTACTGTCATGAGGTCTGCTGCTGGCACACCTTGGAGAGCAGGGTCTACTGGCTGTGGCAGCACTGGTGGCAAGAGCTCAACATCTGCAAAGCCAACAGGGGCAGGCTCTTTTGGATGCGTTACAGTCTTTGGAAAAGGTGGATAGGAGGGTGGGTGGAAAAGTTCATTTTTCCCTGCTATGAGGTGAGATTTGCAGGGAGAAGAAGTTGACTTCAAAATTATGTCCCGCATATCTCAGCAAAGCCTTGTTGTCTTCTTGAAGCCTGTGGCAAACCAGTTATGGTGTTTCTTATTTTTGGCATGTTTGTCTTAAATTGCCTGAGGCAATTGGGAAAATATGTTTCTGGAAACTTGAATACTCACATGTAGTTGTTTTGTTTTTCTTTTTTTAACTCCTCTTCTCTTTGTGAATCACTCTGCCAGAGGAGGAGATCACCGTGTGGAGCTTTACAAGGTAAGTGGCTGTGTGTGTTGTCCAAACAGTTGCATTAACACATCAGATGTGTACAGAGATGAGAAGACTGCTCATAATAGCCCACTGCCAGCAGGCACAGGCCTTGGGGCTCTTAGTCTCCTTTAGATAGGAAGCCTGTATGGGAAAAGGGGTCTGTAAGCTGTGAACACACTTCCCCATATTCAAAGGTGCTTGAAAGGTCTTACATTTACTGATGCTAATTGCCAGTTCCGACTGAGCTAACCAGGTTCTTTGCCAGGAATACTTTAACAACATAATTTATTGGAAAAATCAAAATTTTTATTTAATTACAGCAACAACTTGATTAATTAACATAGTGTACTAGTTTGAGGTACCATTTAAGAGTGCATTTGTAGGAGTGGTGCCATCTCAAGTGGAGAAGGTTTTGTACAACACATAATGAATTTCCCAGATGTAGTGCCATGGTGTGTTATGTGAGAACAACAGCCTCAGTTGTTGGAGTGTTTTGTCTAGTAACTTTTGGAGTAATGTATTTTATTAAACTCTCTTTTGTCTCCCATGCTATTTCTTGGCCTCATATCATGTGTTTCTAAAAGAGCCATAATTCTTTTTTCCTAACTCATTTCAAAGGGGTCTGAGTCTGTGTTTTTCCTATGGATTTAGCTATCATTTCCTTCTCTTTTTAATTTGTGTCAATGTTGGCACTCATAAAGCTTTATTGCAACGCAGTACAAGATCTCCTGCTGCAAAGTCTTTTTAAAATTCAGATTGGTTAGAAAATACTGATTGGCAGCCCCAGGGAGGCAGATGATATTTCATTTCCTTTAAGAAAAAAGGATGAGCTAAGTTGCAGAAAATTGGTTGATGAGACTGTCATGTATGGTGATCTGTCTGGTCATTTTTCTGTGATGCATTTTGTGCTGGCCAAGATAAGCAGAGGAATTGTTTTTGATTTTGAGGGACAGGGATGGAAGTGCTTCAGAATACTGCAAGAACTCACTGTGTTTCTGTGTGTACACAAATGGACAACACAGTTTACCAAAGCACGGGGTTTCTGTTCCTGGTTCTGGTGTTCTTTGCTTCTGAGAATATCCAGACAAGTTGCTTAGTTTGTCCTTTTTCAGTCTAACTCGCATGTGAACACGCACATGGGCTTACCAGAACCACTCCAGAAACTCCAAATTTTTGCTTATTCCAGCAGAATGAAACAGACTGGGATACTGTCTATTTGCAAGAGGCTAAATGCTGCAAGGGTGACCATGATGTAACAGGTTATTCTCGAGGGGGTGCCAGCAAGCAGTGGGGCAAACTGGGATACACAAAGTTACTGGCTTTCTGTCTTCAGGTGACCATTTAGATTCTAGTGGAACAATGGAAACTCTCTCTCCCTTTCCAATCAGGTGCCAGTTGTCCATGTAAGTTCCACTTGCACACTGCATGCCACAAAATTATAAAATGTTTAATTGTTTATAAATCAACCCCATATCTGTATAAGTAACCTGTCAAGGTTAAAAGTTTTACTATTCCTTTAGAAGTAACGCTCAGCTTACAGGTGCCATTTCATTTGTACAGTGTGCTAGTCCCAGTACCACTAGGTGTGTTATTTAAAAAACTGCAACAAATACTAGCCCAGGTGTAATGCTGGAAGTCCAGCTCCTGGCACAGTGAGCCCTGAAGGTAGTCAATGTTGCACACCAGGCAGGTGCAGTCTAACAACCAGGTGGTCACTGGCTGCTTTTACTTTTGCTGATCATTGTGTAATTGCATGGCAGAGCCCTAACTGCAATGCAAATAGTAACAGTTCTCACAAAGGTAGTGGTGCAGACAAAATCAGGGTAACGTTTTTAGGTATCAGTCCAGAAACTGCAAATTTGTGTGTATTCCAACAGAACAGCCTGGGATGCTGTCCTTTTTGCTGGTGCTTCTAATAATAATAAGAAAGAAACATCCAGTGCATGTCTAAAATAAAGGAAAATTAGCCCTGGATGGATACTACAGGGAAGAGGGAGAAACCATCACCATCATAGACCTTTCAGCAAGGGAAATGACCTGCCAACTTACCTGAACACTGAACACCCCTCTTTCCTATGTTATCTTCTTTTCCTTCTTTTTTTTCCCCCCTTTACTAATGAGGTCTGAACTTGTAATAGTAATTGTTTCAGTTACATTAGAAATAAAATGTTTTTATATTTACATATACTCTTTAGAGTATAGCATAATACTAAGATTTTAATAATTTATCATACACAGACCACAAAAGCAACAACATTTTAATCCTTTTTTTAGTTTTTGTTGATTTTGATCTACCACAGGGCTGTTAGGTTCATACTGAGCTATGGTAGCTTGAAATGCTAGCATTGTTTTTACCAAGGCACTTTTTCCAAGTAAGTCGATCTAACATTGAGTATTTTTACTTGCTTTTAGCAGATTTTGTTAGGATTACCACTGGCTGTAATTTAAATCTTCACAAAAGAGCAAGGGTGGGTTTTGGATCTATATGTTTAAGCCATCTGAAATGGGCTTCTGTGTGTAATGCTTACATTTAGGCCCATTTGAGTAATATAATCAAAACAGTTGTGCTGTTTCACTGGAAAACGCTAAAGTCTTTGTAGGGGAAACAGTAGGATATTTGCAGATTTTAAGGGCAAAGCTGTTAAAGGGAGAATCAACATTATAGGAAGCCAGATATGAGGTCCAGGAAGCAAATGGAGTAAAACCAGTGAGTTGAGATGATTAGTGTTTGGAAAGCTCTGTGCCTGCTACATGGAAAAGCTGTAAGTTGACATGTCAATAATGTTGGCCTGACATGAGAATGGCTGGTGAGAAAGTCTCTGTGATGAGTTTCTGCATATTTCTCTGCCCTCCAGGTTCTCAGCTCTCTCGGGTACCATGTGGTGACATTTGACTATCGAGGTATGTGGGCTTCTTTTATTATGAAACAGCTATAGATGTGTCTTTTTGTACGATTAACAGAAACTGATTTTTTCATAGAACTTGCTTCCAGTTAATTAAATGTGGTTACTGCTTTTTTTTTTTCTCCTTGTGGGTATCCAAAGAATTGCCAGAAATTTCTTGCCAGTGCCTTTTTGGGTAGCACTGCTTCCCAGTGTCCAGCTCAATGGACTCAGGCTCCTGTCTGTCATCATGCACAGGGGTTGTTGATTTGGGAGCTAAGGAGCAGAGGATGAGCCAGGCACATAGACTGTTACAGCATCCAGTTAAGGCACTCTCCAGGTGCACACATGAAAGCTAATGTGCTTGCCTAGGTGTATTCCTTTGGACGTAATCTAGTTGACTTCCCTGAGGTCACACAGGGAACTGAACGTGCACTTACTTTCTTTAAAAGCTCATAGGTGAGATAAGACAGAGTAAATGATTTGCTAACAATTGGTAGCATACTCAGCACAAGCCATGACTGTTTCCCAACTCTGCCACCAGCAGTCAGGCATCTGCTGCTCTTTTTTTACATTTTTAGTGTTTAAGCCATGGCTGCAGTGTGATGCCACTGGAGATACAGGAAATAAATTAATCCACTGCATTTTTATCAAGAAGATCTCTGGGAGAGGTTTATTTGTAGGAGCTTGCCCTGTTTTTCAGTCCTGCTGGCAGCTGCTTCTCTGGCTGCTTATTAGGTATCAGAAGGGATGTGGGATGCTGACTGCTTAGCATACAATGTGTAGATGTGCTGCAACAGTAATAGAGCCAAAACAGTCAGGAGGGTGGAAAATTGCTTGAAGGCACTGACCGAACAGCATAGACAAACTGATGTTGCAACAGCTTTGTGAGATGTGCTTAGGTTTTGGCCCTAGGCATCCAATTCCTATGCTATTAGAGATCCACTTACAAATTGGTTACATGCATGCAAAAGCTGGGAGGGTTTGGGAGCTGGGCTGCTGCAGACAGGTACGAGCAACAACATCACTGTAGCAATGCCTGAAATCCAGTCCTTGGTTTTGTTGTTGACTAAACCCACAAAAATTCCTTGACAACCAGCAGTTACTTTGATTGTGGATCACTTAGGGCTTTCAGCTGTAAATTGAAGAGGTGCACAATGAAATGAACAGAACCTGCCCATGTCCCAGGTCCCTTTGCAGTCACAGATGGCTTGGTAAGAGCTTTGCTGACCAGTTTGTGTGATTCTTAGCAGGACTATTTGTATTTCAGGCTGGGGTGATTCAATAGGCAGCCCGTCAGAGAGGGGAATGACCTACGATGCCCTTCATGTCTTTGACTGGATAAAAGCACGAAGTGGAGACAATCCTGTCTATATATGGGGACACTCCCTGGGCACAGGGTAAGCATCTAATCTCAGCGGAACTGAGCAGCTTCTGAAAAACATTAAACACTGTCCTTGGATGAAGGTGCTACTTGCTGTAATCCCCAGGCTGGCTTGACTTGGCATCTGTGGCATAATTTCTGCAGGGAAGCTTACCCTTTGCACTCTACAGAGTGAGAAGGGCTACAGTGGATGACTGTGCAGCAATTGATCTTGAACCTTCATTGCCCAGAGGGTCACACTGGAAAAGACACTTAGAATAGAATGCACACTGACCAAAAGAGAGAAAGTGGGACTGCACTAATCCTTCCTGTGGTGAAACTGTGTCTCTATGTCCTTCAGAGCAGAACATCAGAGCAGAACTTCTCTGGTACTCTGAAAGAGTATCTCAGACCAGCCACACATGCATGTGACCTATCCTTATAAAATGTTTCCTCCTCTCCTGGTAAACATGCCATGTGTAATCAATACTTTGTGCATGTGCCTGCATTATTATGCTGCTGGTCACCTGTGACATTTACGTGGTCATTCCTGGCACAGAGAAGTTCGAATTGTCAAGTGCCTTTGCCTTGATGTTTTGAGCTTTCCTTTCTGGTTTATTCCCTTTCCCTTGCTATCTGGAGGTGAGTCATGTTGGGCAAGCAGCATTAAGCTCTTACCTCTTTGATTTGTGGAGGAGCAGAGGGCAAACACAAGAGTTACCTTTGAGCTGAGCTCTGTGCAGATAACTGTGAGACCACAACAGCTTGCCTCGCTGTGCAACAGATGTGTTGGCTGGGACAGGGAGGTATTTCAGGATAGTGCCTCCTCATTGCTGTGACACTAAATATCCTGCTTTGTTTGAATGAAGGCAAAGGCTTTTCCTTTGGCTCTTCCTCTACATTTTTTGCCCTGTCCAGCATCTCTTTCTGGGTCAGAGCAGGCTTGTGGCATTTCCCAGTGCACTGCAATCAGAGTATCCTGGGACTGTGGTCTCCAGCTGAGTTCCCTGGTGACCTTAGCCAGTCTGGAGTTTTGTGAAATGTGCTGTACTTAGAGGATTCAACAACTTTGGAAATATCAGTCCCGTTAGGGTGATGCATAGGGCAGACCTTGCTGTTTTCTGACCCAGCTATGGAAACTCCTTGCAGTATAGCTCTAAGTCCCTGCATTCCAGCTCCCTGAAACACAGCACCCCTCTGCCTATCCCCCTGCATTCCCTTTTCTTGCTCAGCCCTTGGGGTCTGGAAGTAAGAGGCTGTGTCACACAGCCATGGATATGCTGGGAGCCTGAGAGCCATAGGAAAGGAGGTCCATCCAAGTGGCTGCATGATGTGCTGCTTCCCTGGACTTGTTCACTTACTGAAATGAAGGCATCTGATGTCATTTGAGACAGCTGGGTAGGGGAGGCTGGTGGGAACCCAAGTCATCGTGGGCTGGCTGACCAGACCTTGGATAGTGTGAGGGGTGGATGTTGACTCACACCTTTGCCACTGACTACCTCTAGAGCCTGATGCTTTGCAGAGGGCCTGTGCCAATTAAATGCTCATTCTTCTTTCCAGGGTTGCAACAAATCTAGTGAGGCGCCTTTGCGAGAGAGGTAAGTATGGTGCGTGGGTGCTCTTCCCACCCAGCACAGGCCCTGCTGGCATCCCAGATATGTTTGGGGTTGTGACAAAGCTGTTCTTGGCACATTGTGGTGTCAGCTGCTCTTGTAAGGCTGACCCTGTTGGCTGTCTGCACCCCTGCATTTCAGCACATTGCCTTCGGCTTTTCAGAAACGCCCCCGGATGCCCTGATACTGGAATCTCCATTCACCAATATACGGGAGGAGGCACGAAGTCACCCCTTTTCTGTGGCAAGTACACAGTGACTCTCACACTAGTGGCCTGTGATTAATTGTATGCTTAGAAATTAACCATGAGAAGCACTGTAGCTGAGCTAACTGCATGGTTCGTGGGGCAACGGTGATATCTATAAACATCAGGGGTAAAGAGCTACACTTATGACAACTCCTGGGAACACTAGTGCAATAAGCAGTACCAGATCCATGTGAGGAGTCTGCTGAAAGAAAACAGAAACTGGAATCAGAAAGGGCAGTAAATGTAGGGAGGGTAAGATAGACTCTGCTCTCAGCAGTGGACAGTACATTTTTTTGTGTGTCGTAGCTTCTCTGTTGCAGGAGGCTGTTTTGTGGGTGTGAGCAAAGCAGTGACAGAAATGGGCTTCCCTTGGTCTCTACCCCATCCAAGTGGACCCTTTGCATTTGTGTGGTTTTCCTTTTGAGTTGACTCTAATGTGGCTACCTCTTCCATCCAGCATGGAAGCAAATTGTCTCAACTGAGCAGACACTTAGTCCAGGCTGGTTGAGGTGCCCTGGGCTAAAGCTAAGCTCTTCCAGGAAGACTGTTGCCAGCAGTCCTGATGATTCCTAGAGATCTTGACCATGCAAGCACCCAAACTGCCTGCTCCTGAGCAGGCTGTGGTAAGATGGGCCTGAAACAGTAAAGGAAAAATAATCTTGGTGGAACGATGGGCCATCTCATTGCAGAGAGTGCAGTCAGCAGCCAAGGGATGTTACTGGGATGGCAATGGCCTGCCCTGTTACTGCTGTTTGTATAACGTTCCTGCTGAGGCCTGCCACTAATGCATGTTTCTCCCCTCAGATATACAGATACTTCCCTGGGTTTGACTGGTTCTTCCTTGACCCCATCACGACAAGTGGAATTAAATTTGCAAACGATGAGAAGTAAGTTCCCTCTTTGCTGGTGCTTCAGCTGTGGCTGCCATGAGCCCTGGCAAACATGAAGTAGGGTAGGATAGACATCAGAGTGGCTGCTTTTTGTGTTGCAGCATTACACTTGCTGCAGTGATTTCAATTACTCTCACTGCCCTAAGAGCAGCACAGCTTTGCACTGTGTTTTTTCTTTTTAAATTGTTCTTAATAAAGACAGATGCAACAGAGCAGAGAGACTACTCAGGGATTACTCAGGACTACTGCTGATTTAGTTCATGTGATTTATGCTTTCCAAGTGTAGTTACACGTAAACAATAGCAATGGAACATGGAAGGTTTGGGAAGATTTCTTTGCTGTGCATTTGCATAAGCCACCCTGCTTGGCTTATAGTCACATTGTCTCTTTTCACTGAGTCTTTCATTGAAGAGCCTGAGCATTGTGAGTTTACAATAGTGAAGTGAAACAAGACCTTGGAAGGGATGATGCTTTACAGTGGGATGAGCCACTTTTCTCTGGTATAAGCAGCAAATAGTTTTTATGAGGATGCCTTTCATTAGTAGATTTTCAGTAAATCAAATGAGTCGTGCCCAAGTAAGTGTTTTGAATTGCAGTTAATAATCCACAGGACATGTTTGTCATTACAGTTTTCTTAAAAATGCACATATTGGTATTAGAGAACAATGGGATTGCTCTGAGCCTTTGTGACATTATTGTCTCTTTTACAGTGTGAAATACATTTCCTGCTCCCTGCTCATCCTTCATGCTGAGGATGATCCAGTGGTACCATTTCATCTGGGAAAAAAGGTACACATGTGGCTCTGGAAACTGATCTGGTGGGAGGAACAGGTGTGGATAGAATGGCATCCCAGCCAGGCAAACAGGGAGCAATAGAAGGGTGTATGTAGATACACACAGCCCAAAGGGACTGCAGATTCTCTGGTGCTGGAGATGGTAAAAAAGCAGTGTGATGAGCCAGGGCCCATAACCCTCCCCTGAAGGGGGGATGCAGGTTTGTCAGGGGTAGCTGTTTTGGAGTACCACACGTCCCTCACCTGCCTCCCCTTGGGTCCAGCTTTACAACATTGCTGCGACATCACGGAGTTTCCGAGACTACAAGGTGCAGTTTGTCCCGTTCCACACAGACCTCGGCTACCGGCACAAGTACATCTACAGGAGTCCAGAGCTACCTCGAATACTGCGGTAACAGCCCGGCTAAGCGGGGTCACCTCTGGCTCAGGGGGCGCCGGGGCTTGGGGCTTGTACGGGCACCTGTGAGCAAGAGAGATGTATGTTGGGCAGCTGGAGACCCTTTGGTCTCCAGAGTGGGTGAGATATACTGGGGCTTGCTTAGCACAGAGTCAGAGCTCTCCGCCTCCCTGCAAAGCAGGTTTTGGGAAGAGGAGCCACAGAAATCTGGGAGCACTTCTCTGTGGCTCATCTCTGCTGTGAGCTGGATGCTCTGGGGGAGCTGTTTGCAGAGCAGTTGCTTCAGCTTGACTCTTTTAGTGGGAGCCACTGATGGGCGCGAGAGCAAAGCTCAGTGCTGTGCCCTGTAGCTGCAAATGCTTGAGCCGTAGTATTTCCCATGGGAATGGAAGATCTGCAGGCTGCAGCATGCACCAGAGTATAGGAGAGCTGAGTGTCACTGCTGTGTCATGTCCTTTCCTAGGGAATTCCTGGGAAAATCTGAACATGAGCATCATCACTGAAGACTGGCTGCTTGTCAGCAGAGATTTTCCTTTCTTTTCTTCCTCTCTCTCTCCTTTTCTTCCCTGCTCCCTGTGGGTCAGTCTGCCATTCTTCCATCCCTGGCACTAGAGAAGGTCCTGATGTGTACCCTTGGCAACTCCAGCTTCTGGCATCAGCATCTGTGACAGCAGAAGAAATTGTTTGCTTCTTTTTTGATGTGGATGGAGGGGTGATAACAACCCAGAAGCCAGTACCAAATCATGAAAATTGTAAGCACAGCAAAGTCTGGCCAATCCAGCATGGTACTACTGAGGACAGATGTTCCTAAAACATTGCGTCATGACCAAGAATGTTTCTTTCACTTTTAAACACTGCTGCTGGTTTTGGATCATGTGGAGATTCATTTGTAGGTGAATGGCTTTTGCCATGTCTCCATACCACAGTTGTCTTGCTTGGGTTTGAGGTGTTCTCTTTCTAGAAAATGTTTTGCCTTCCCTTTTTGGTAAGTGGCTGTAATTACAAATACATGGAAGATCCAGGTAGTGAGAGGTATTTTTATTTAGCTCTTCAGTCACAATGTGCTGCAAGTATTTGGTTAATTGCACACATTTGGAAATAAAATGAAAGATTTTTCTTTTTGTTCTTTGATTTGAAACATCTATTTAATGGGAAAAGTTAGTGCCCTTTTATCTCTTCTGTACTCTTCTTCTGAACATCATTTCTGCTCCCATCCCTGCTATCCTCTGTGAACCTTCTCCCCTTCTTCACATGCACTTCCTCTTAGGATTGAAATTACATATGTATATAAACTGCAAACTTGGGTGTTTAAGCCAGAAAGCATGAGATTACTTTTTTGCTTGATCTCCCCTTCCATGAACAATATGTGCCCAGACTGTGGGAATGGATATCTTCCATTCCCTCTGTACACACCCAGACAGCCACATGTTTCCTTTCTGGTGGGAAGGGCAAGGTGTTTTTTTTTCCTCAACTACTTTTTACCTCCTTAGGCCAGGCTTTCTGGTTCCTGGTGGCAATGCTGTTCCAGTGTAGTTAAAAGCAGGCAATGGTATGCAGTTCTTGATGCAAAAATAAATCTGGGGTGTCGCTCCCATTTCTCCCTCCCACTCCCTTCTGTGCACTTCCAGTAGCACATCTCAGCCCCTCTGACATGGCCGAAGCACATTGTCCAGGAGACAGAAGTGGAAATGAGCCTTTCCCATAGGGAGAGGTTCTGGGGATGTCCTTGCCCTGCTTGGGGCTAGAACAGGGGCTCCTTTATGCCACTGAAGAGCTCTGCACTGAGATGGGAGAGGGCCATGCACTGACTTGCTGGGATCTGGCCCTGCCCCCCCATCAGTCTATACAGACAGTCCAGGTGCTGTAGGTTTAGTCACTAGTGCTCAGAGTGAATTGTGCTGCCTCAAGGGTCTGTTCAGGGGTGTACAGCATAGTATAAACTGCTCAGCATGCATCTGAGTTATATCTGCAGGCTCATACTAGTTGCAAAAGAGACACTAGCTTGTTCTTGTACCAAGATTCTTCTGCCATTAGCGCGGTTGTCCCTGAGATTTCTGACCCATGATACTCATAAGCTAGCTGTGCCACTTAAATACAAGTGCATCAAACATAATTTATTGCACTGACAGAAGAGAAACAGTTACCTGGCTCTGGAGAGTAACACACACATTCCAGTTAATGCTGCTGCTGGCAGCTGGCTTAGGGCAAAGCGCAGCCTGAGCGGGGGCCTGGCTGGTTGCCTTCCTGCTGTGGGACAGAGCTGGGAGTCCAGCATGAGAACTGCTGGTGTGGGTGATTCCAACACCACCATTCCTGTTAGCAGACCAGTGATATGCTTGGAAATTTAAACTGAAATGTTTAAAAGTGGTGTAGTTTTAATAAAGGCATTGACTGCTGATCACTTCAGCTTTACCAGTTTTATCTGGCAGTTTTTGGGACTTCTTCCCCGATTGAACAGGTCAGCTGGGTGTGTGGCAAGGCTGCAGTATGGTTGTGTGTGGGAGGTGAGCTTGCAGGTGGGGCTGGGCACATCTTTGTGGCTGCTGCTACATCTGAGGTAATGGCTCTCCTGGAGCCCAGAGGGTCTGTGCTTGTAGTCTGGCTATAGCCGAGGTTCTGCTTCTCCACAGGGAAGGGGAGCTGCCTGTGACATTTCTAGTACAGGAGCCCTGTGTGCCATTTGCAGGGTGAACTCAACACAGCAACAACCACCCCAGTGCATACAGGGAACACGCCCAGGGTACCAGTAAATAGCTTTGGCTGGAGTTAAGCCAGTGCAGCCTCTGGCACCTCTTCCTGCATACCCTGTGCACTGCCAAGGGCGACCATTCTGCCATGGGCATGTTGCTCCCATGATGGTGCTGGTACCCCAGCAAGTTGTCCAGCTGCACAGGGACCACATCCCATGAAGCCACAGCTGGGGAAGGACAGCATCAATTCAGGAGTCATGGCCTGAACTTGTTGCAACCTGAACTTAGAGGTGTGGCATAGGCACAAGTCAGTCCAAAGTCAAACCAGCAGGTGTTCAGGTTGTTTTAATCAGTTGGTGTCACACGCGAGTACTGGTGCACTACACAGTTGTATGGGTGTTAAACTCTGACCCCAGCACTGGGAGGGACACGAGGAACATCATGACCCTGCTGTGAAGGAATGCCAGAGATGTGATCGATGTTCACCCCTGGGGTAGCACCCAGCCCACAGCTGTAGCTGGAGAGCCAAGAGCCAGAAGGAACAGCCGTCGACCAGGCAGTGCTGGCTCTGGCAGCTCTCTCTATGCAGACATGGAGGCTAAAAATCCCTGGAGTGGCTTGGTTACTGGGACTTTAGTTAGCAAAGAGGTGTGGTAGGAAACTATGGTAAGCTCTGTGGCAAGGAAGTCATTGATCCTAGGCTCTCCTTGTGTGTGTGACATTGGTGACTGCCCTGGGCCTAGCTGCTTTAACAGCCAGCCCCACCTTCTGTGGGTGTTACTGGGGAAGGGGTTGGCCAGGGAGGCAGAGTGGTCTCTCCCTCCCCTAGCTTTGGGCCGGGCAGATTCCCCGAGGAGGATGGAAGACAGGCTCTGTATTGGCTAATCCCACTTGTGGGGCAGGGTCAAGGAGGCCAGGCCCTTGTCATGCAGAGGGCGAGGCGAGCCCTTGTTAAGCATGGAGCTGTGGAAGACTTATCCATGGTCATCTCACTAAAAGCACTAGGCAGCACATGCAGGCTGGATACATGGGTGCAAACACAAGGTCCTTTCTCCTGCCCCCCAGCTCTTGTTCCTCAGGGATGGCTCCTCTTCAGAGCATCCATATAACCCCTGAGGGAAAGGCCTTTGTTCTGCAGAGCCGAGCCCATCTGACTGGTGGTGAAATGCAGGTGAGGCCTCCTAGGCTAGGAGCCTATCCCTCCTTCTTTCCCTCCATGCTTGCATCAATCTCGGGGGAGGTTGGGTGGGGGGATTTTTGTGGCAGACGGCTCCACGCCCCAGATTTCACGGGCATACTCTGTGATGGTCCTGTCACTGGAGAACTTGCCCGAACATGCAATATTCCTGATGACTTTCTTAGTCCACTCGCGGGGATCCTGGGAAGCGGAGAGGCAATGTCAGCAGTCAGTCCCTCACCGAGCTCTGTCCCAGCTCACAGCCTTGCAGGGCACTGGTTATGCACATTTGACTGGTTTAAATGCTGTGATGCGAGGCTGCCAAAGCAGCATAACCTGCCTTACCCTGCCCCATGCCCACACTTCGGTGTCTACAAGAAGGGCTCCCCCCAGTCTCCCCACTACTGCACTGCCATGGCTAAAGACCCAATCCTTCCAACTCTTACCATGAACAGCTGGTCCACTTGGCCTTGGCATTTAATGTAAGCCTCATAGTCTGCAAACACCTTAAACCTGAAACCCAAAGCAGAGTAGGGCTGAGCTTTGCCTTCTGGGCAGAACAGACATCTTCCCGTGGGCAGGCAAGGCTCAGCCCCCATGCAGCGGGATCCAGGCCAGAGCAGGCTGAGCGCAGCCCACCACAGGGAATGCTTCCCAGCACTCACCTGTCGTGGTACATGAGCATGTTCACGACATCCTTGAAGCAACCGGGGTCTCGAGGGGAGAAGAAGCCGCTGCTGATCTGGTCGATAGCCTGTCGCAGCTCGGGCAGGCGCTCATAGAACTCCTGGGCGTTGTACCTGCACCAGCAGAGACAGGCTCTAGGGCTGCTGCCCCTCCTGGGGCCAGCACCCAGGGAGCAGGACTTGACGTGTCAGGGCAGGGAAGCCAGGCAGAGATGTATAGCTCCTGAGTGAGGGGCTTGTTCTGGGGCTGTGTCCATCAGAGCACCTTGCTACAGGCTCCTAGATCAGCAGCAGTGCCTGAAACACTTTTTGCCCAGGCTTATGTCCCATTCACAGCCACTCCCACACTCTCTGAGAGAGCCACAGCCCTGATGGATCATCCACTGCCCAGCCCAAGTCAAACGCTGCCTCCAGCTCCGTGCTTTTCCCTGCTTCAGAGCTGCCCAGGGAGGAAGGTGTCCCTCCCAGAGAACATAGCTCTCCCTGCCAGAGCTGGGACCTGTATCTGGAAAGCCCTGGCATGCACCAACCCTTTACGATCCAGGGCCTCCACGTCCTCCACCCGCATGCCAAATATAAAGAGGTTTTCTTCGCCTGCCTCCTCGGCCATCTCCACGTTGGCCCCATCCATGGTACCAATGGTGAGGGCCCCATTCACCATGAACTTCATGTTGCCAGTGCCCGAGGCCTCGGTGCCGGCTGTGGAGATCTGCTGGGAGAGATCCGCTGCTGGGATCACTGCCAGGTGCAAGAGAGGTGGGAGTTAATCCTTGGTACGCTGCTGCTGCCCACAACCAGGACAGCAGTATAGGCCTGGGCATCTGCTGGGGCCCTTCTAACCCCAGCCTCAGCCCAAACAGCACGACTGAGGCCAGGGCCAGGCTCAGCTTTGCCATGACTCCATGCAGTTGTTGTTGCTCCTGCATGAAGCTGGCTCCCTGCGTGTGTGGAGCCCTCAGGCCCTTCCTAGGGGACAGCCAGCTGTCCTGCCACAACAGCCTCAGGCCAGCCAGTTCCTGGGACATGCCAGCCTGCTGATTTATGCTTACACAAAACCAGACATACCCTTTTCTGCCAAGGATACCCGGTAATTCTCCAGGAAGATGACCTTGAGCTTGTCCCCCACGTAGGGATCGTTGTTGATGACCTCACCAATGGATGTGATGAGTTTGATGATCATCTTGGCCATGTGGTAGCCAGGAGCTGCCTGAAGAAGAGCAGCCCAGAAATGGTGAAAGCTTGTAAAGAAAGGAGAGCATTAGAGATACCAGCATGGGTCCTCACTGCAGGGAGAGTCTGGGCCTTACCTCTGCTGTTCACAGGGAATCACAGAATGATTTGGGTTGGAAAGGACTTTTAAAGGCCATCTAGTCCAACCCCCCTGCAATATGCAGGGACATCTTCAACTAGACCAGGTTGCTGAGAGCCCCCTCCAACCTGACCTTGAATATTCGTTTCCAAGGATGGATGGAGCATCTGCCACCTATAGGGAACCTGTTCCAGTGCTTCACCACAGTCATTGTAAAAAATTTACACTTTGGATCTACTCTAAACCAACCCTTCTTCAGTTTAAAACCATTATCCCCTGCTAAAAAGTTTGTCCCTATCTTTCTTAAAAGCCCCCTTCCAAGCACTGAAAGACTGCAGTAAGGTCTCCCCAGAGACTTCTCCAAACTGAACAATCCTAATTCTCCCAGCCATGACTTAGCAAAAACACCCTTGTGGGAGGGCAAGTCCTGAACCATCAGGAAATAGTGATGGGGGCCTTGCTCAATCCAGTTAGTCCGTAGAGGTGTTTCCTGAAGAGCCTGTCAGCAGACATGCACTGGCTGACCTGCAGCAGGCCCAGCCAAGCCACAGAAAGGAGACAGCAGCTTCCCCACACCCTCACCAAGCCATGCATGCACCGAGTCTGGAACACGTTTACCTTTCCTCCAATCATAATAGTCCTGGGCACAAAGGATTTGGATGGATTACTTCTGATGCCTGAAAGAGCAAGGACCTTTCTTCAAAATTTTTCAAATTTGAAAGCTCAGATTTGGTATTTAAAAAATTTTACAATCCTCACAAGTGAAGTTTACTGCATGCATCAGAAGACAGCTGGGATCTCAGCCCCATGTCACGAGGACCCATCAAACTTGCAGAACCCTGAAGCCCAACCAGACATTTGCTGGAGCTGCGGTGGGCAAGAATTGGCTGCAGAATCCTTGGAGAACTACTCAAGCCAGCACAACACAGAGCTCAAATGACTTGCCTCCCTTTGGGAATGCGCAGGGACCCAGAGTATACACTGGGAAGTGGGGCTTTAACTTGCATCAGGTGAAGTCTCAGCACCTGTAGAACAGGTGTGGGGGTTGTCTGGGCCCCAGCTGGGCTGGATACAGGGGCTGTGAGCTTTTCCTCAGAGCTCTGTATGACCCTTCAGACACTCTATTCCCTCCTGGAGAGAAGCCCTTCATGACAGGAGGGCAGAGCTTGGTGCCGGAGTCCCTGGCCACCAGTTGCCATACTTTCACATGGAGTCTCTGGCAGTGAGAGGCTGGGGGACACTCCTTGTCTACCAGCCCAGGCAGCACTTACGGTTGTAGAGGGTGATAGCATGCAGGCAGTTCAGTAGTTGCCTCTTGTACTCATGGATTCGCTTGACCTGAACATCAAACATGGATGAAGGGTTGATCTTAACCTTGTACTGCTCCTCCAAATAGGCTGCAAACTTCAGCTTGTTCTCCTGGCAAAAGGATATAAGGAATAGACATGGGTTCCCAGGGCCTGCATCAGAAGGATCTGCTGCTGTGATGTTCCTGGGAGCATGGTACCTTGAGCCTTCTTCCCCTCAACCCTACCTCCAGTGCACATTACCTGTTTGACTTTTGCCACATCCCTGATGAAAGTCTCGTTATTGATGAAATCCAGTAGTTTCTTTAGCTGGCTCAGATCTGTGATAAAGCCTTCTCCGATTTTCTGAAAGAACAAACCAAGAGAGGAATGTCATACCCATGAGGCACTTCATGCAGTCCACAATAGCACTTCCCCAACAGAGATGCCACAGTCCCACTGGGAATGGGAAGATGCAGTGGCCAGGAAAAGGGGCAAAGTTTCTTATGGCAAGGCTACTTCTCTGCATCATCAGGGAGCCCAACGGAAATGGGGAACTTGCAAAATCTCAAACAAGCCCCACTGTCTCAAGGAGCTTTAAGCGGGAGGAGGGAGGATGTGTGTACATGTACCAGGGCCTCCTGGAAGCTTGAGAAACTGATAGGCAGGACATAAACATACATTTAATTACAGGATGATATTCAGCCATGGCATGTCACAGTGCGAAGCAAAAACCTTTGCTAAAGGGCCTGGTAAACAGAAGGGACAGAACTGGGGCTGGGGTTCCAAGGGAGCTCCTTTGCACCCATGAAGCTGCATACTTTTGCTGACACCCTATCAGAGTGCCTGATGGTGTGTAGTCACTGTAAGGGCAGGGACCAGATCCAAATTTCTGCAGCTTTTTTTGGCCAACTCTTCATCATCAGTTTTAAAGCCCAGCCAATCTCACACCTACATGTACTGCAGGCGTGCTCCTCCAGGCTGTCCCCAAGCACACCTGCCAGGTGTCAGCCTCGGGTCTGATCAGGCCACAAGAGAGGTGATCAAACAGATCACACTCAGCTCCTCATTCCACATACTCACAACTCACCTCAGCAATAATGTCAGCCAGTCCTGGGTTGCACAGCAGGAGCCAGCGCCTCGGTGTGATCCCATTGGTCTTGTTCTGAAACTTCTCTGGCTCCAGCTCATAGAAATCCTTGAATCTGAAACATCAGGGGGCTCTGAACCACCCACTCACTGCCTGGGACTTCAGCTGGGCCCCCACTGTGTGTGCTCCTGACTCGGGGCAGTCTCTGTCAATCGCTCTGTAACAGGTCTGAATTCTCTTTGCTGCCTTCCTCAGCTGTGCTGCCAAGAGTTTCACCAGCTCCAAAGGGAGAGTTTCCCCAGCCTGCCATATCCAGCAAGGCAGCCAAAGCAGACCTGGACACCCAATTGCCCCAGCTAGCCCTCCCCAGCTTGCAGGCAAAGCCCAGTGAGAGGAGAGGGTGTGTGCCCTGGGCGTCCCCCAACTCACACTGAGTTCTTCACGATGTCCGAGTGGATGCGGGCCACGCCGTTGACTGCATGGGAGCCAATCACACAGAGGTGTGCCATGTTAATCCGTTTGCAGTCTCCTTCCTCGATCACCGACATCCTCCGGAGACGGTCGATGTTCCCTGGGTAAAGAGCTGCCACGTGCTGCAGGCAGGAAAAGGGATGTTAGTGACACAACTGTAAGACCTAGGAGCATTCTCATCCTAAACATGGTCAGATCAAGACCCCAAGTTCCCACAGCCTGTGACCAGCCCTATCCCTTACATCAAGATGCATTTGGTTGAGGGCATAAATGATCTCCAGGTGACGTGGCAGCAGCTTTTCAAACATGGAGACTGGCCAGCGCTCCAGGGCTTCAGGCAACACGGTGTGGTTGGTGTAGGCACAGGTCCGTTTCGTGATCTCCCAGGCCTGTGTTACAAACAGCAGATTAACACACACATGACCAGGCCAGGAGGGGAATGGAAATCCTGCAGCTCTTTCCCCTGCAAGGTTTGCAACAGACCTCCCAGTTCTGCTTACCTTGTCCCAGTCCACTTTCTCCACATCCACTAGGATCCGCATGAGCTCTGGTATGGACAAGGCAGGGTGGGTGTCATTTAGCTGAATAGCCACCTGCAACACAGACCTGCTGGCCTCAGTTCTGGCAGTGATAGGATTGTGAGAGTGCATCGGGTTGGGGTGAGGGTCAGCCCCAAGCCTCTTCTTGTGACACACCCCCCAGAAACTGAGAGCTCTCAGTAATGGAGCTATTCAAACTTTTCAAATCCTGCTCCAAATTGCAGATTATTTCCTGGGAAAATAGGCCCAGAGTTCATCCGCCTTACAACCCAGTTGTCAGGGTGTTTGTATACAGGTTTGTATACACTTGGTCCTGAGTGTCCAGCTCTCCCTCATGACAGGTCTGTCTGAAATGTCCCCGGACCCCCCAGCCACACTCACCTTGTCTGGGAAGGTTTCAAAGCATGTTCTCACAGGGTCTCGACAGCCAAATTTGGAGGACTTAAAGCGGCGGATGATGTCCTGGAGGGTGGCAGCCACCACAAAGTACTCCTGCTTCAGCCTCAGCTCCTTGCCTTCAAAGAACTGCACAGGGGGGGAACCACAGCCATCAGTGCTGCAGCTGCCATACCCACACCCACTCGGCAGCCAAACCCCTGGAGATGCTCCTATCCACTCCGATGGTCTTCCCAACAGGCCTCACAAGTTCAGCACCTCATCAGGGCAAATGTGGATGTTTCTCATATGTCTCTGACAGGGGGACAGCAGCTGCAGGGACTGACAATGGGCTTAGCATCCCAAACAGCTGCCTCCAGAAAGAGCAACAGAGCCTGCCACATCCATGCTGCTCCTACAGAGCCAGTGCAGCTCCCTCCCTTGCTGCAAGATCCTTAACAGGGTTTTTGGATAAAGGATTTTGGGCTCCCTGCAATAGCCAGGAACTAGGAGTGTGTCTCTGGACATACCAGCTGCCTCTCACACACACTGTGCTGCTCTATTTTAAAACACCAGCAGGAATGAAAGGGTGTGGGGTAAAGTGCAGGGGATGATGAGCTTTCCAGCACAAATGCTAATCCATGACTAGACAGTGAGGGTTCTTCCCTTTTGGATCCAGTGCCCATTAAGAGCTTGGCCTGGGATAGCCGCTGTAGTGAGAAGTCCCTCGAACTGCAGATGGAATGAGTCTCTCCTGTGTAAATTGGCATATGCCTTCAAGTTGGAAGACTAATATGTCTTCCCCTTGCAGCAGGGAACAGAGCAGCTACACTATATGGGCCAGACTCTTAGTTGCCCTCAGTCAGCAGAGACCCTCTGGAGCCTGCAGAGCAATGTCTGTTCATTGGGAATTACAGGAGCAACCTATTTTATTAAAGCAAACCAGTAAACATCAGGTGGGCATGACCTTCCAGTGCTTGCAAACAAGGAGATACAACTGCAGGGAGGATGGTTCTGAGCAACAGGGAAGAGAGGCAAGAGCGTCACTCACGTTATCATTTGGGTACAGGACTCTGGATATGTTTTCTGCCAGGTTTCTGTCCAATACAGCCTCAATGTAGTCACCCATATTGACTGCAGCAAGAGAGAAATAACACACAGCACTCCAGCAGCTGTCAGGCAGGTCCCTGACACCACACTTTTCCCTCTTCTCTCATAGAGATTTTGTAACATGAATATTCAGGCTGGCATTAATGGAATATGATGGGAATGTACATATGTGAAAGGCATCAGAGTGACAGGAGATGGGACAAGAGAAAGGCACATCTCCATGTGCTTCTCAAGACACACATATCAGGAAGGACAGACAGAAACTGAAGAGAGACAGCAGCCAGAGAGGGCAAAACAAGGAACTGAGTGACCAGCCATCTTGCATAAAGATTAAGGGGAAATTGGGGGTGGGCAAAGAAGCACAAACACCACAATCACACTCAACTTCTAAATGGTACAAAAGGTTCATCAAAACCCAGCTCACAACTGCCAGTCAGGAATTTAGGAGACTCAAGAGCTGTTACCCCATGTCCCCCCCACAAATTTTCCTGGCAAGGCTGCCCAGGCACCACACACATCTTTGCACTTGCCAGTATGGAAGGATAAATAAAATGACTCTAATCTAAAACCTTCGCATTCTGTGACAGCCTAGCACTGACATTTGGTGTGTTAGTTGCTTTGTATTTGCTCTTGGGCATTATAGTTAGAGCCTGGAAAATGGACCTAAAGCAAAACCAACAGTAAGGTGGGCTGTCAGCAGTCAAGGGTGACACCGCACAGAAATGATCCTCCATAGAAAGTCTGCAGCTCACTTGGTGATGTAGGGAATCCAGTGGCAGGTGGACTGTCACTGGGGAAAGGCACAGGGCAGGTTGTGAGAGCATGGTAAGTGTGATGGGGATGAAAGGAGAATGGATGGGTGTCCTGGTGTATGAGGGCTCTGGAAGAAGCTGGGGATAGTGTGACCCATGGATGTGCACACAGTGCTGTTTCGGATAAAGCAGACCAGATGGGGAGTGCTGTGGAAGGTGCCACACACACAGGAACAACCCTGTCCCAGCCTGGCCAGAAGAGAGGCTGTGGAGGGACAGCACTTACACTCCCGGAGGTTGAAGTCATTGGGTGCCTTTGCAGACCACAGCCTCATGGTGTTCACAGTGTTGTTCTTGTATCCTGGCACTGGTGTGTCATAAGGCATAGCAAGGACAACCTGCAAAAGGACAGTATCCCACTCTGGTTAGCAGCATGGTGGCATCAAAGAAGGCACAAAAGTGGCTGAAACCTCTGGAGGAAGAATCCAGAGGACACAGACAACTCCTGGCTGTGGTAAGAATCTCACCTTGCTAAAACACACCCAGCTGAGCTTCACAGACTTCCCTACTATCATGGGCATTTCCACCACCTACTGGCAAAGCATTCATAGGAGAAGCAGAGCTGTCCAGAGCTTTACTGACCAGCTGGAGTTACGAGCCCATCAATGAAATGCAGAAGAGAGTTGCAAACAACCTGCTGGCCTTCCTATACCAACTGGGGCACCCTCAGCTGCCCACTGCAATTCTGTCTATGCTGGGGTAGAGCTCGGGCAGCTGGGACCTCTGTGTTCCCATCTGGGATAAACTCCACAGCCTGAATGCTGCCCATTAGCTTCCTGCACCCTGTCAGGACCAACCACTGCAGCACCATTCCCAGAGCCATTCACCCAATATTCAGGGTTAATTGAACCTGCCTGGATAAATCCACTGAAATCTCTAGCACCTGAACTGAACATGAGTGTGAAACTGTTTGTGCAGTTTTACAGATGATGCTTAAGCTTCAAGATGCTGCACACATGGCTACAGGGAGTAACCCTGGGGCTCCCAGCTCAGATTACACTAGCTAAGCAAGGCATGGGTATGTTTACAAGCTTGTGTGCTCCAGCACACTGCTGTGCCAACACCTGTGTGCCTCCAGACCTGCTGCCAGCAAGGTGGGGCACCCTGAACTCAGCCTGGAACAAAGAGGCCAAGGGTTATGCCAGCAGAACTGAACAGTGCTTGCAGAGCAAGGCCCTGATCCCAAAGCACAAAGCCTGGGTCTTCTCTCTGACAACTGGCAAAGGGAGCCAGCATCCTCCTAAACAGGTCGGTATATACCAGCACAGCAGCAGAGGCTGTCCCCAAGCAAAGATGTGAGAGACAGCAGAGAACTGGAGAAGCTGCATTCAGAGAGCAGGGGAAACCCGGGCAGATCAGGTCCTGAACAGCTTCTTTGTGCTGGCATCAGCACCACCTCCCCTCTGGGGAGAATCAGCAAGAGCTCAGCCTCCCGAAGCTGCTATTACCAGCTCTGAACATGGAGGCAGGCAGGGAGCCTGCCCAGGGACTGGGGCACACATCACATAACTGAGCAATGCTATATTTGGAGACTGTGTCTTTGGTTTTTTTTGAGCCTTTCCAACTTGTTCCCTTAACACGCACTATCTGAAAATTCACTTCCATGTAGGAAGCAGTGTTTGGGATCCCTGAAACCCCAGACAACTGGCAGGATCAGAAGAGAGGCATGTTGGAATGCAATGGCACTCAGTCCCGAAGTGGATGCCTGCTGCACTTGGGGACCAGAGAGCTCTGGCACAGTGCCTCCAAGATATTCACAGGGCTGTGGTGTTGAACCTGCACTGTTTATCCTGAGAATGGCCTAAGTCACTGCATAGCCTTTGACAACCAGAGCCCTGGACAAAGACCTGGCTTATTTCTCCTCTGAGCAGGCCCAGGTGACTCTGAAACTGAGCTTCAGCTCTTGGCACTGAAGAGAATGTCTGGGCTCTGTGACTGTGAGCTCCTTGGATGAACCAAGCTGGCTCATTAGGCTGAGAGACTGTTGAGCATCATGGGAACAAGGCTAGGTCATATCCCTGAATCCCAGAGAAATTAATCATCTTTCCTTCCTCCATCCCGGGAAGTGCTTACACAGGAGAGGCTGAAGCATCTTTGATCCTCTTAATAAACCTGTGCCTCTTCACAGCTTGTCTTTCTCAGCTGTGAGATGGGAATGCATATATGATGCAGCAGCCTGTGCCCTGAGCAAGCACGTGTTCCTAAAGTACTGCACTACTTCAACTCTGGGAGGCTGAAGGAGCATTTGTGTTCCATGATGCCACAAAACAAGGCCTCCAGACAGACTGGAGACCAGAAACCACACCTCCAGCCTCCCCTGACAGCACTCTGCCCATCGAGCTTGTCTGATAAAGAGGAACTTGCTCTGCTCACAGGAGTTAAACACCCATGGTATTGCTCCATGCCCACCCACAGCAGCAGCACCAGAACCACCTTCAAAACCAGTGGGTGTGAGAGCAGTGGCCAGGAGAAGTGTGGAAGGAGCCCAGCAGAGCTGGCAGGGATACACTCATTCTCCAATGTAAATCCATTCAAACCTGTGGGGCTTCACCCTGGAGATCAGTAGAGAAGGAGGCCCCAACTGATCCCTCTTTTTTCTCAAATCCTGATGCAACAGATGAACATTTTTAATTCCTTAAATCCCAGAGGCTACAAAGCCACTTGCAAGGGTAGCAGAGAGAGTTTTGTCAGTGTGGGACAGAAGCAAAACCTGAACCAATCAGGCAGCCTGGGGTCAGACACTCCCCCTCCTCACTACCCTGCCTGGTCACCTTCAGCCCAGCCCTGACAGATCTTGGTGGTACCTGGGTGTCGATCCACTTCACACCCTCAGGGGTGTGATCCACACGGCCGTAGAAGTGCACAGGGAGCATGTACTCTGGGCGAGCCTTCTCCCAGGGATTGCCATAGCGTAGCCAGTCATCTGCCTCCTCCACCTGCAAGAGGCAAACAGGGTTCAAGGGATGGCTTGTGCCTCCAAGTGAAGGCTAATCAAGGCTCTCTGAAGGGAGACCAGTTTAAAAGCAAAACTTTAGTAAGCTGGTTTATAAAAATGGATATGCAGAGACCTCTAGAGGACAGCTGGGCTTTCCAAAACTTGGATGACTGCATCCCAACTGGCATAAATAAATCAGCCTCTATATGGGCTTTGAAGTGCTGTTCAGGTTTAAGCCATCCAAACTGCACAGACCACTGCACTCAGTTGGTCTTGATACCTTTACATCCAGTTTGACTATGGGTATTGTGGAATACATGAGATGTGCCACCTGTTGGGGCTGTTCCTGGCCACAAGCCACCCCGTATAACTCAGCTCGCCCTCTGCCTGGGAGGGTTTCTCCTCTCAGTTTGTGACAGTGGCAATGCAGTCAAAGTGAATCCATCAGAGCCACCAAGGGTGATGTTATCCAGGAACCAGAGGAGGTTGTGAGGCAGGGGTGGAAAGGGCAAGTCTGAGCCACAGCCCAGCATGCCACCACAGCTGTTCTTTTTTAAGTAACATGAAGTCAAATATAGCAGAAGATTCCCCCCCCCATTTTCACCATTTATAGGTCCTAGTATTCCAGCTTCTTTGTGGAGGAGGAAAAACAACCTTCAAATTTCTTACCCTCCTTGACTTATGGAGAGGTATTTTAGGGGGAAAAAAGTACTTTATGCTTAGAAGCAAGGAAAGTCTCCTCATGGAAACCATTTCCAGACATACACTAAAGAAAACTGCCAGCTGGAGCACTTACTTAGCCTATTTTCACTTGAATACCATCACTAATGTCACAGGAAAGTGCCTATTTAAGATCCTGTTGCCAGTGACCCAGGAAAGCCACAGGAGCAGCAGCACCCCAGGTACTTGCCCCTGTTCCATCATGTTCAAATCCATCCTTCACCAGATACCTGCATGAGGTATTGAGGCACATCTCCATCCTTAGTCTGAATCCTTGCCCACTCACCACCAGGCCGGATGGGACTCTGGGGTTGTTGCAGCTGTGCCATGGAGCCTCAGGCAGGGAGACCTCTGGTCTCAGACATGCCCTGTGCCTCAACTCCCACATGATCTTGCCCAGACTCACATGCCCAGTTTGGGAGCAGCTCAAGGCACTGCAGTGCAATTTGTGTAGCTGGGCCTTGTCCACAGGCAGAGGTGGCCACTGCAGCATGAAACAGAGGGAGAGTGGGTGACCTGAGTTTGCCAATGTACCTGCCAGCCGTCGACAATCTTCTGATTGAAGATACCAAACTCGTAGCGGATGCCGTAACCGTATGCTGCCAGCCCCAGCGTGGCCATGGAGTCCAGGAAACAGGCTAGAAGAGCAGAGCATGGTCACACTGCAAGGAACCTCACTCCCTGTTTGCTGCACTTGCTCCAGTGTGCTGTGCATGGAGGTGAGGAGCTGCCACAACCAGTGCTGCTGGAAACATTTATTAGTCAGAGGAAATCGATTGCAGAAGGGACAGAAGGAGACAGACTGCAGCAGGAAACTGCATGTCCTGCCAAGCCACCATGAACCCACCAAAATTGTTGGTGACAGGGACAGGTCACCAAAACCCTAAATCCAGCCTTCTTGCAGTGAGAGCTCTTCTAAACTTGCGTGAGGAGCTCATGCCTTGCTGTAAGCCTGTCTGCCCAGTAAAGTAGGGCAGACCTGCTGCATCACCAGCTATTTAACTATTATTGCTTCCAAAGGAAACCCTTCCAGCCCTCAGTGCTGGCAGTTCCAGCCCCAGCATTTACTCCACACTGGGGAGATCTCATCTACAGCCATCCCATGGGACAGGCAGACTAAAATAGCAGCCAACAATCTGCCTCTGTGAAAGTTGCTGAGTGCTTCTGAGAGATGAGAGATTCCACATAGAGGTGAGGAGAAAGGCTCCAACAGCCTCATTCAGCCACAGCCCTGCCTGCTGCACTGCCGAACACACACCTACATCTCCTGGGTGCTCTCACTGTGGAGGGGGCTTGTTTCTGGCCAGCCAGGGGCAGGCATGAGGGTACCATACTGCTGAAGGACTGTGGAGCAGATGGCCGTGGTAAGGATATGACAGCTTCCAGCCACACCCTGCTTGAACCCCATACACTCTGCACAAGGAGGGGGCTCCCCCTTTCCCCATATTACCTGCCAGGCGGCCCAGGCCTCCATTTCCCAGCCCAGCATCTTCTTCAATTTCTTCCAGCTCCTCCAAGTCCAAACCCAACTATTGGGGAGAGGCAGAACAAAATATGTCACCAAAACCCCCTGTCCTGAGCTGCTCTCCGAGGAGGGCAAACGCAGATCCCAAACCCACCCATACTGTGAGAAATTGAACGTCTCTCTGGCCCTTCCCCACCCCTCCCCATCAAGCATTTCAACAGTCCCTGGTCCTTGGGCAGCCCAGTTAATTGGTAAACAATTTAGCCCATCACCAAACATCATCACTTTCCTATGAACTAGGTTTCCTTAGAGACTTCAAACAAAACACTCATCCCCTAACAGCCTCTCATGCCAGGAGGCTCTTTGACCACTGGACACAGGATGGTGAATGGTCAAGCTGGTGTGCAAGGGACCACAGAGTCCTGCCTGGGCAGGGGAGGTCATCCCTCTGCTTGCACCTATTGAGTCCTTGAGGAAGGGCACGACCAGGCTGGGAGTAGTTACTCTCCATGCTTCCCATATCCTGTCCAGCCAGCAGCCAAGCTCCTTGGCTGCAGTCCATGGCTGGAAGTGGTTGCCTGCATCTCTTGAGCTATTTGTTCTCTGGCCTGGGGGGCCACTGCCAGATGAAGGCTAAGCATGCCAGCAGCAAGGACTCTCCAGAAGTCAAGAGATAATGCCTCCTGGGGGCAGCAGTATCTCACCTTGGTGTTGGGGGGACAGCAGGCTGTTAAGCCAACACCATGGCTGCTCCCCAAACTGTTTTCCCAGCACTTTAGTGGTCTGCAACCACAAGATGGGAAAGTCTCAGGCACAGGGTGATGGGGACACAAAAACTGAGGCAAATTCTCTCCGTGACAGAGTCATGCTGGATACAAGACCTCCCAGCACACATGGGGCTGGGGGGAAGAGGCAGGGAGAAATAAAACCTTGGGGTGAGAAAGCCAGACAATTCACATTCTGCCAAAAAAGGTCACTGTGCTGCTGCAGAGGTGGTGCAAGTAATGATGTAAGTAACCATGGCCTCATATTTGTGATTGCCTTGGTGATACCCAACTGTGCCTTTTTTTCCATTGGAAATCATCTGATTACATTCTACCCCAAGCAAACAATTTCCTCCCTTTCTCCCTTCCCAGTGATTAACTTCTATCTGGCAATGCTGCTGCTGTGCCTTGTGTACCTTTATGTGTGAAATGTAGTGTGGTGCTTGAGTGCTCCAGTTTACTCTTCTCCCATTAGTCTACATTTCATGTGGTAAACCATCATCTATCCTAGTAATGGAAAGCTCTTTGTAGCCTGTGACTCCCTAGTTATTTGGGATACTGGGTGTTGTTTTCTATATACACTTCTGGATTTTCCCATTCATTACAGGAAAACAGGGCTTTGAAAAAACTGAACTCTAACTTCAAGGCAACCCAAAGTCCCCTCACTGTCTCCTCCAGGAAATGAAAAACAGTAAGAGAGAGCCACACCTCATTTTGTATAGTCATGTATAGTCAAAATAACACAACCTTCGGGTAAAGCTCTGAGAAATAAAGATAAACATCCCTCTGTGTGGAAAAGTTTAGCCAGTACCTCAGGGGGACCCTGGTATTCCCCGAGACTTTACCTGGTAAATGGCTTCATCACAAGCATTCTGCAGGCCAAGGTTCACCATGGTGTTCTGCAGAGTGCGACCCATGTAGAACTCCAGGGACAAGTAGTAAATGCGCTGAGGAGGCAAAGAAAGATGTTTATGCACAGCACGGCACTTTGCTTTCACCAAAGTTGCTTAAAATCAAGAGCAGATCCAAGTATGTTCCAGAGTAGGGATGTCTTCCCAGACTGGCTCCTGGCGCCTGCCCCTGAACACCACGCACCACAGTTGTTTGTCAGAAGAATCTCGCATGGGACGCCGGCCAGCGCTCCGCCACGCATCTCCCTGCCAACAGCCTTCTATAGAAAAATCTCGCTGCCTGCTAAGTGTTTCCCTAATTAACTCAGGGCAAGAATTATCTAGGATGCTGAATAGTATATTTATACACTGTGAGGCTCAGCTGAGGTGATGTTTATACTGGGCTTTTAAAGTTTTCCCATGCTAGGCTGAAGCTGATCCAGAGCCTCCTGAGAGTCAGAGTGAGACCCCTGCCCCCCACGCAGGCTGGCTGAGCCCAGGGCCAGCACCTTCCTGCTAGCAATTTTCCAGCACTCCCATCACACGGGTCCTCCTGTTCTCCCCACACTGAGTTTCACACATGTTTCACCCTGTTGAACAAATAAACTGTCCCGCAGGTGGCGGGGCTCCTGGCACAACTGTGCACAACAGGCTGCTCTGCTGTGACCTTCCAAGTTTGAGAGGAGCCGTGTCTGTGCCATGAATGCTAATGAAAGCCTGTTTGTGGGATCAGAGAAAGGCTGTGCAAACTTTTTCCCTCACTCAGATTTATTGCTGTGGATATTTTTATAAATAAACAGGAATTTTTAACGGAGCAATAGCCTGACTTTAAATTGTGCTTTCCCCTGAATCTCTTTCCACTGTAGCTTGGATCTTTCCCTGCTAAGCAGCAGGACTACCCACTCTGCCGGGAGTCTGAAAGGGTCTGTCTGTTCCCTGAGGCTCATCAGAAAGACCAAAAACATTGCACAGTTGCATAAATGCTCTGGCCTCTTCAGTTTCCCACAGGGACACATTTCTAGTGAAAATTTAAGCATGGGACACAGTAAGAAAACTTACTCCAAGCTCCTCTGAGCCTTTATGGGATCTGCACAATTCCTTCTGTTGGTGCAGCAATACAGATAAGGGTGATTTGTGTGAGTAAGGATAAAAGGCAGAGCCCCATGCACCAGTGTAACTCCCAGTGTGTGTGCAGCCATTCCACTGTGAAAGTGCACTTTGCTTCTTGTGTCAAGGCAATATTCATAATCTCGGGAAATGAGCTGACTCAGGGAGGTGGCTGCCTGTACATGGGGAAGGTACGTGCCTTTCCTAGTCCACACCTGCACTCTGTGGCTCTCCAGTCAAATGCTGGATCAGGTCTTCATTTAAATGTCCTGCAGCCCCCAGCATCTCTAGCATCACTGTCCTGACTTGATAACTGGGTGTTTGGTTTACCTGGGAGAGCTTGTCTGGTTTTCACAAGGCAAGAAACTCCTCCCCAGTCTCAAAGCTGAGCTGCCTGCATGTTCTGCAGGAGCAGAGTCAGGACACAGCCATGCTGAGGCACGTGCTGAGACACGGAGGTGCTGATGCCCACGGGGGACACCACCACAGCAGTGTGAGTGCAGGATGTGGCCACAGTGAAGCATGCAGAGGAGCTGGCAGCAGCAAAGCCCATGGAAGGACATGCTCAGAGTGGGATTAGGGGTGACATGGCTGCACCAAGGTGCAGGGGGTTGTAGTCATGGGGGCATCTGAGGGGGGACAATGCTGCAGCAAGGTTCCTTGGCACGGGGCTGCAAAAGTTTTGTGGGGATGCAATCAGGGCAAACTGCACGAGAGTCACGGCCATGGTGATGTCCGTGGTGACACAGACATGGCAAGATGTGTGTGAGGGACATGGCTGGGGTAAGGCTCATAAGGACATGGCCACAGCGGAGGTGCATGAGGGCCACGGCCATGGCAAGGTACACACAAGGTGCATGGCCATGGCCGTGGCAATGCCCACGGAGACAAAGACACCGCAGAGTGCATCCGAGGGATACAGGTGTGACAGTGCCCACGGGGAAGAACTCATGGTGAGATGCACGAGGGGCACGGCCATGGCAAGGGGCCACAGCCAGAGCCAGGTGCACACAAGGGACAAGGCTGTGGGAAGGCCCGTGGGTCATGCCCGCAGTGACACCCCTCGGGGGGACACGGAGGCACCCGCGGAGAGGGCACAGTCGCCGCGCCCCAGCCCCTTGTTCCCCCGGGGCTCACCTTGGGGTCCCGCTCGTAGTAGTGCTGCTGGGTGCGGATCCAGCGCCCCACCAGGTGGTCGCGCACCGTGTGGGCCAGCGCGAAGTAGTAGTCGCGGGGGGTGGCGACGTTGCGGTCCTTGACGAGAGTGAAGTGGAGGTGGCGATTGAAGCTCTTCCGCACCTCCGCCACGTCCCCCAGCCCCGCGATGCCCCGCACGCTGATCTGCTTCCGACGGTCCCCGTCGCTCAGCGGTGCCGCCATCCCGCCGTCCCGCCGGAGCCGCTGCCGGCGCTGCCGTCGGAGCCGGAGCCGGAGCTGAAGCCGGAGCCGGGGCAGGTCCGGAACAGCCGCGCCTGCGCCTCCCCCGCCCGCGCCGAGGCGGGGCCGGCCCCGGGGCCGGGCGGGCTGATGGGGACCGGGATAGCGCAGGGGGCTGGATGGCAGCAGGGCACTGATTTCTCATCCCGCCCCGCGTGCGGGCTCTGGCGCTAAAAGCCACCCCACCACCACCATCACGTTTTCATTTTAAATTAGGAGTTTATTGTCATGTTCCAGCGTCCCCCGGTGTGCTGAGCTGCAGAGCCCGCAGCCGTGCACAAAGCGTGCCTCCGCACCACCACGTACTGCTGCCATGAGCCCACGAGCCAGGGCACGGCACTGCTGGCTCTCGGGGAAGCTGAGGTCTTTTGCACCACCGAAAAGACCACTCGGGTCTTCTCTCTACATCCATACAAATACATCACAATTCCACAGTTAGGTTACAAACAGCTCCCGCTGCCCCGGCCCATGTACTGGGAGCGCTGCACTGCAGCTCCCCTGCCATGGCTCAGTGCAACCACAATACATTCATTTATCAGAGATACATCTGCAGGAACCAGCACCCAAACCACCACACAGATGCATTCACCCCAGGCCCTGCATCAACCTTGCCAAGGCACAAAAGTCTGCAATGTCCCACAAGCCATGCTCAGGGTTTATTTCTGTAACTGTGTCCTGTTAATTCACATTACTCTGACCAACGCTAGAACTGTCAAATCCAGCACCCAGCTCCCAAGCCTTGCTTGTCTAGATCCAGCCACCATCCACCTCCCAAAGGCCAGGGAATCAATACTAGGCTTTAACCCTACAAGGAATACAAGCTCCAACTCATGCCTCCAAGTCCATATCCAGTTTCTAGAGTGCTCCTGAGCTTTTCTCCTTCAGCATGTGGAAAACAGAGCTGCAACTTCCATGCTGGATTTCAAAGTCACTGCCTCTCAGCATCTATGTAAATGCACACATGCAAGTTCACCTTCAAACATGGGAGGAAAAAAATACAAAATACAAATCATCACTGAAAACTGCTGACAAACAGGAAAAAACACCCTGAAATCAGGACAATAAAGAGTTCCTTCTGGAGTGAGCATTTCCTAGAGCAACTTTAGCACACTGCAAGCACATAGTACAGGCATATTCCAAAAAGGTGTGTTTTTCTCACAGAGATCATAGATGTCCTGCAGAGCCCTGGTTTTCCTTCCACAACGATCAAGTTTTACATCAAGCTGATGCCAGATGATGTCAAATCTAGGCTTATTTTTCACACACTGCACTCTGCACCATAAAAAAAGAGCTAGCAATGGAGGGGACTTGCAGGGGGTGGGAGGAAAGGAGCCTAGTTCATGGTGACCTTTCAAATGACTCCAAAAGACAAAAGCATGTCCTTCAACAGGTTCTCCCATGCTGGGCTTCCAAAAAAATGAAGATTTCCAAGAGTCACCTTCTAGGAGCTTTAGTACTGCAGTCTGTTGAGCGAGTCAATGTAATGGAAAGTGGCTCCCAATGCCCAGCTTGTTTCAACATTGTCAATTTTTCGGGCAAGCTGGAATAAAAACCAAACAAACAAAAAAGTTAAAACACAATTCCTTGGGAGAATCCGAAGCACGCAAGGTGAATACAGTTCTGAAGGTTATGACAACCAGATGGTGATACCACTGTGGGGAGAGTGTTGCTCCACCCAAAATCACAGAGCATGGGTAATAGCAAGCAGGTAAATCAAGAACTGAACTACCACTATGACGACTGCTGCCCTGGCACCCTCCTGCCTGCTTTCCCCAGCAATCCATTTTGTGCATCACCTTAAAGACTTGGTTCTTCAGGAAGCCCAGCTCTTGCAGGAGGAAGGTGATATATGTGAGGTCCATGCAGAGAAAAGGGCTGCTTCCAGGGCTGATTTCCATGGTCTTACAAACTAAGGAGAAAAAAAAAATGGTGTCTGAATGCACACTGTGGGCTCAGGCCTAGCAACAGCACAGCTTTGAAAAATCTCAAAAGAATCCATAAAACACCTCTTGTCAGTTGAGCTGTGCAGTGATGGCACCTGTTGCAATGGGGTTGAAATTACATACACACATTAGGAGAAGCACATAAGCTTCGGAAGGAAGATCAAGACCTTCTGTCTCTTCCCTAAGACAGCAGAGTTTCTTGTATCTCTCCAGGAAAAGAGCCTCCAACTTTTCTTCTACTTCAAGGTTTTAAATATATGAGCAACCTCAAGTGAGTTATCTTTCTTGAGCACTAGCACTCAACAATGGTGACAAAGCCAACTTTAAAAAAAAAACTAAAACAAAATAAAACACAAAGAAACAACAAAACCAAAATAAAATCTTTCTCAGAATGAATTACACAAACAATAGTCCAAAAATCAGAGCAGCAATTGCTGAGTCATGCATAAAGTTTACCAAAAAGCCTCATGACACTTTGATCAAAGCCTGATTTTGTGGTATTAAGAAAAGAATGTTTACATTAGTAAATCTGTGTAGGCAGTTCTCTTTGCAGCTGATGAGGTGAAAAGCTATGAACCGGTTTTCCCCCTTTTCGGATTAACAATCAAGCAAATAAACAAAATGAAAAATTAAAACAGATTAGAACAGGTTATGCAAACAGGATGATAAGGCCACAATTATTTTGAAAGCATGATTTCAGAACAACTGTTGAATGTCAAGAAATTGTTTATTAGTAATTCTCAAAAGAGTTTTGAAATATATGTATTATATCTTATGTGGGCTGCAAAAGCAAAAGCTAATATAAAAATAGTTGAGATTTTCAGAAATAAGCAGAAATGTTGGTGAAATGCTACATAGAGGTACTCAATACTTCCTTAAAAACATCAGGCTTCTTAGCATGTCACACATTTGCCACCTGGGAAGGAATTTCCACACAATAACTAGTGTGTGGTTGGTTGTATTTTACTCACCATATTTAGCTGCAATTTCAAAGTCACCAACAGTTAAGCTCCCTCCTTTTTCTTTATCTAAAAGAAAAAAAAAAGTGATCTTTTGTAGTCTTTGTGTAAAGGCAATTGTAGATTCAAGTCATAAAAGTTGTTTCAAAATCAAATCCTGAGCTACTGAAATTAATGTCAAAATTCAGACTGGTTTTAAAGGTAAAAGAACCTTTAAAAGATTCCGACTATAGACTGAAAAGCCTTTGTTTATGAAGAATCTTTAGCCTTGTTTCCTAGAGAAACATAGTTTATAGACTCTCTCACTTGAACATCATGTCTGTACTGTCCTGCCAGTGGTGCCTGAACACAGTTAACACTCATGACAGATCTGACAGGGCAGTGGTGCTCTGCAACACATTAAATCTGAAATTATTTGTAAAAGGAAACTGGCCAAGGAAGGGGGTCTGTTTTTCCAAACTAACTTGAGATGCCACAAAATCTGCTTTGTACCACTAAATAGAACAGCATTTTGTACACTAGAATAGCACTGGAAAAGAGATGTGATACATTCTGCATACATGTGGAAATATCTGAAAATCTTCATTCCAGTGAAGCAAAACACATAGCCCAAATAATTTCTACTGCTTTATTGACTGAGAAACTTGTTTACCATTTATGAAGTTTATGCTGTTTTGGATTGTAGAGTTAATCAGACAAAACCTCTTCTAAAATGCAAACAGTTTGTTTAAAAACTATTGCCAAACATTGCAGGTCCTATTTCACAGCCCCAGTCCCTTCCCTATAGAAATCGATATCCAGTCAAGATCAATGCTGCCCAGCAATCTAACAACAGACTAAGTTCCATGACACCTTAGCAAAGCATCATGATGTCTGCAAGTGTTACCATTTCTTCCACAATTGGTCATTTAAAATGAAGGGAAAACAGGAGCAGACATACCTATGAGACCAGCCTCTGCTGCAAGGTCATAGTAATAGGAGAAAGTATAAAAATCCAAGTCCTTCACTTCCTCAGCTTTATGCACTTTTTTGTAGAGCATCTTTGCCACTTTATTGGAACAAGACTCATAAAGAGGCTCACCTAAAAGAAGGCAAGAAAACCCCCAAGCATATTATAGGCAGAGAGATAAACATACATACAAATTATTTAGGGTCTGCCAGGAAACAGGTTCCTTTTTGCAAAATAGCACTCTGTAACATCTTCACAGAGAACTGAAATCTGCATCTTCTTCCAGAGGCAGACACCTGCTATCCTTAGGTTGGGACCGAGTATGGGATAGATCAGAGATGGACATCATCATTTATGATGGAAGGATTTTGAAAGACCTGTTCCAGGATTGCTCAAGTCCCTCTGCATCCCTACTAGAAACTTTACTGACTGGACAGACACATCATGGCACATCAGGAAAGGACTGCACCATCTCTTTTAACAGCATGTCAAGAGAAGCCAGACAGAACAGTAAACAGAATCTGGTGTCTTTATGAGAGGCTGAGTTTAATTTACTCTGCTAATAGCAGCTGGCCTAAATAGGAAGAGCGATAAATCACTATACCTGCCTTCTGTCCTTTAATTTTGTACACTATCTCAGCATGCTGCCATTCAGATTTGAAGCCAGGTGGTAAGCAAGGGCTGACCAACTCCTCACCTTCTACTGCAGAAGTAAAACAAAGCCACATTAAAGAAAGACATGAAGAGTTAAATTCAGATCCCTCACCCCCAGCCCTGCTCCATAATGTCCTGTAGCCTCAGCAAGGCACCTCCATGGCTCAGGTGTCCCATGCCTGGCCCCCACCCAGGGCAAGAATCCAGGTCTCCCAGGACCTAGCAGTGTCACCTCCTGCATTTGCCTCAAATGCACCCAGACACAGTGACAGGAGTCCACATACCACTCAGGAACCTTGAGCCCAGTGGGAAGGGGTCATACAACTCTTCCCCCCACCAGCACCCTGTGCTCACAGCCAAGACTTGAAGACTGCCCATAACTTACAGGGTTTTCCCTCAACTCCTCCCAAAATGGCAAGCCTTGCTGACATCAGCCCAAGTCCCAGGTAACTGCAAAGGGATAAGAGCCTCTGTGAATAACAAACATCCTTCCTCTGATACTCCACTGACAAACTGGCTAGGACATGCCAGTCTCTTCTACACAGTCATAGCAAAGTGGCTCAAGTCAGCAGCTCATGCACATAAAGGGTGTGACAACGTGCTCTCAGCTCACCCTTACCCAGAAGGATAATCTCTCTCTGAAAAAGCTCAGACAATAGCTGTCAGCTGTAATCTGGCTCTTGAAGAACTGGCAGTGGCATTCCCCTAACACTACTCCTACCCACCTCAAAGGCAGACCAGCATATGGAATTGACTCTTTTTGAGCCCGAACATCCCCTACAACAAACACAGGTGGGAAGAAGCTGCTTGCCTCTGCCCAGAATACTGGGAGCAGTGGAAGACAGTGAGGAGGAAGGAATGACAGAGACAAAATGCCATGAACTGACTGCAATCACCATTCTCCCTTCTCCTGTGTTGCTCAATGGTGAAGAGGTAAAAGAGTTGGAAGTGAAGTTGAGCCTGGAGAGGTAGAGGTGGAGGGAAGATGTTTTTGATTTTGTTATTATTTCTCATTATCTTACTGTTTAATTGGTAATAAATTAAATTAAAGTCAAGTCTCTTTTGCCCATGACAGTAACTGGTAAGTGACCTCCCTGTCCTACCTTGACCCATGAGGTTTTGTCATATTTTCTCCCCCCTGTCCTATTAATGGAACGGGAGTGATAGAGCAGCTTGGTGGGAACATGGGCAGCCAAGGTTAATCCACAATCACGTGGCTCAAGTTTCTCCACTTCTTCCCAGTACTCACTGGCAAGAACCCCAGTTCAGAAAAACACCTAGGTCCCACTAGCTTCACAGAAAGCTTTGATTTTGTACAGTGTGCTTGCTCTCTTTCCCATAACTGACCTGTATGAATACAGCTTGTAGGTGTGGTTAAACATCTGAAATGAAGTTGTATGGCCAGCTGGTGATGTCCGGAGAGTTTCCTGAAGGGAGAAAAGGATGTCACTGACAGGTTTCTGCCAGCCAGCAGCAAACATCAAGGTAATCTTCCAAAACATTAGGAAAAACATTAAACAATCCCAACACTATTTAGAGAGAAATTATGAATTCCCAAGTATTTCAGTTTGACTGTTGATATGCACGACAACCACAAAACCTGGAGGTAGTAGTATTTTCACATGACAGTCTAAACTGGTTACATTTCTATGTGTATCCACACCAAAATGCTGTATAAAATAATTACTTCCATTAAAAAGGAATCCTTATTCCTGTTAACTGCTTGTGTCAAGAGGCTACAGCAACTGCCTCTTACATGACCCCTACTACAGAAAACTGAGCAAACTAGTATGAAAGCCAGGCACACTTTAACTTCCTACTGGAATTAATCTGTGAACTTGCACAAGCCAAAGGAAAAGCACATCACTGTGCTTGCCAAGGAACAGAGTGAGGACCAGCCTGCAGTCTGAAGAAATGAAAGGGTAATTAACACACTTTGCAGCCTGTCCCCCAAGCGCACAGTTTGTGGGGAGCAAAGCTCAGGCCACAATGCTGTTCATGCTGCTCATATCTTAACACCATCTCTATGTCCAGAATTTCCACATCCCAGACCCTTCACATCCTTTATCGTTCTGCTGTAACAGTGCCATGTCTTGATTATCCCAGGCTGGGGCACTTGATACAGCATCCCATCCCTCTGCTTTTGTGCAGTTTTACTAGGAGCAGTATCTCTGCTCAGGGCATGACCTTACAGCTCCATATCTACATGGCTTCCAGCTCACAGAACACCTATAAAAATGCCACACATGAAGCTGAAATGACATCGATGTATACTTTTTATTGCATAACAGCAGTTGCTCCTTAGAAAGCATTCATTTGCAACTGAGTGAACTCAGGAAAATCAAAAA
Organism: Scytalopus superciliaris; assembly: GCA_013400415.1. Classification (NCBI taxonomy): domain Eukaryota; kingdom Metazoa; phylum Chordata; class Aves; order Passeriformes; family Rhinocryptidae; genus Scytalopus; species Scytalopus superciliaris. The sequence goes on along the minus strand of VXBX01006023.1, from coordinate 122,192 downwards.
CAAGGATTGAGAATCCATCTTACTGTGTTCTCAAAACCCAGTGTAGGCCAAATGTTGGATGTCGATTCATTAACAGCACTGCTTTTTGAGTTCTTCATTACAAGGTGCACAAATTGAGAGTCAAGGATTAAGACACTCAGGTGAATGAGATAAAGCAGCCCTGGCAGACCTGCCACACGCACCACCCACACACAGAGCTGGACTAAGAGGACGGACAAGGAATGCCTCCATGACTGACTATAACAAGGCAGATGTGACCAAGTGACCTGGGTTTTTCTGTCACAAGTGTGGCTTTGTGTCACACTGACAAAGTCTTGCTCTGTTTCCAAGGGAAAGAAATCAGAGCAGTTACTGATTCTGCCCCAGCCTTTCCCAACAGCGTGCACACTCACGTTACCTCAGCGCGTGGAAGGAAGGTGATCTGTGTTGATCCACCACCCAAATCCAGCATCCCTACACTTCTCTTCTGCGGGTCATCTAGCCTACCTGAAATGTGTGACATAACAGAAAGTCATAGTGGGGACCTTAAGAAACTGGCTAGGAACAAAAGCAGAAGTACAGGGGTAAAGAAAGAGAACAATCTAACCTCCATCTGTCAGCTTCCAGACAGCACTAATTATACTGTTATCTACTGGGCACTGATTTTGGCTTTAGCAGACTTGAAAATCTTGAAGTGACAGAGTTTCTCTTATTTCTCTGGTGGCTGTTCATGTCCTAATTACAGCAGCTTTGGTTATTGCATTCTTAAGCATTTGTCAGTGGATGCAAGGACCCTTTTGCAAACTATACTCTGGTAACCACTTTGTAACACAGAGGAATGTGGTTTTCTTGGCCACCTCTCCCTGATCCCTTAGTGGTATTCTGCAGATTCCTATGGCCAAAGGGATGACATACTGAAAAGAGCTGGCGTAACAGACTCAGCTCTCTTGGAATTCTTCCTGGTGCCAGTCAAGACCTCTCCTCTCACTTAAATCTAGTTCTTCTCAGTTAGATCCTTCAAATGCACCTTCTTGGCAAGGACAGTTTGTGCCAAGTACCTCAGTATACCTCATGATAGCTGATGTTTGAAGATTGCTGATCTATCTGATATTTCTTGTGGGCATAAAAAGCTTCAGAGCACATTGCTACACACACTGTGGGTGCTGAACAGAGCACTTGGATGGCAGACTGCTTTACATATTGCCAGAGAGGTCTTCAGCTTAGTGGTTTTTTTCCTACACTTTAGCTACCCTTTTCTCACTCAGCAATGTAAACACTTGTGGCATTTCTACATTATAAATCTGTAAGGGAGTAGCATAACACTTTCTTTAACTCTGTGCAGCTGCCAAGCACATCTAGAATATTCACATAAAAAATTCAGCCAGAGTCACAGCAGACACTAAAAAGGAATGAAATGCTCTGATACCCTACAGGGAATTGGAAAAAAAAGCTACATTAAACATCTAGAGAAAAGGATTAAACTCCTCACTCTATCAAGTAAATGGCCAAAATCCTAATTGCTTAAATAGGTCAGTGCAAAATAACTGCTGACTTATTCTCAGGTTCTTCTTTCTCCCATTCCACCCCAATGAATGAGCAAATCCCACACAGGGGCAGAAAACAGCATGAATTTCACATCATCCATTGTATCTTTATGCACATGTTCATGTACACATACCTGTTAAAAAATTTATTGTGATCCAGGCTGAAATACCTAGTGAGGAAAAGATTCAGAAGATGCACTGTTAGATCATACCATTTCATTTTATCAGCAGCAACAAATAAGGTACATTTCCAGAACTGTCAACAGCTGTCCAAAACCAAGATAAGATGCCTTAAACAAAGAGAATTACCTTCTCTATCAGAGCTTATGTGACATTTGGGAGAGAAGCCCCATGTATGAAATGCCTGGAGAACTCTGTATTTCACAGGTGAAAAACTTAGGCAGTAAGTCACAAGCTTCAGTCCTTGGCTAAAGACAACAATATGACTGAGACTCAAATTGTTTGTTTTCTAGTAAAACATCCACTTGTAAGCTTTTGTTTGATGTCAAGCAAGAATTTTTATCTTTCAGTGTTCTAATTTTTCCTGTTTTCCTCTAAGCAATTTTGTGAGCTATGCTGTTTCTGTCCTCTTCTTGTTTTATAAACTGTTTCTTCATAAATTAGGTGAATTAGTGGGCCTTATGTTAACAAATTCAGGTATTTATTCATGTGGTTAAAACTCAAGGCATTCTAGGGAGCATGGTCCAGTTCAACCCTTGGCTGAACCAAGGCTGTCACTGCTATTAACGATATTAAAACAAAACAAAAAGAATTACAATGTCTTTCTTCCATTAAGTAGCAAAAAAAGAAACTCATAAACAGCTCCACCTATTTTAAAGTTTGGTTTCTAAGCAGATTTAAAACACATTTCAACACTCAGTTACTTAGAATTTAGACATTCTGTCCTCAGCATTTTTTGATGAACATCAGCTTACTTCTGCATGTATTTTCTTCTCTATATAACATTTTTTTTTTCAGATTGAACTCACAATCCCACTCATTAAATCGGTTATAATTAACATTACGACCAAATACATCCAGAAGACTGTGATAAGCATTGTCCAGAGCAGAGTGTGCAAACCTAGTTGTTGAAGACCATCTCAACAAGCAGATATTCAGAAACTTCTCTAGAAGTGCTGACTGCATGGTGGATTCCCAGCCATCCTACAGGAACTGCCCAACACTCACAGCTTTCAAAATCAGGACAGAGCTCAGGACTTCAGACTGGAAAATGCAGCACAAGATCTCTTTGGCAGGCACTGCCTCTGGCAGCATAAAAACTGTCAAACCTGCTGCTTGTGGATTCCCACTACAGTGAGTAGAGGACTTGCCATACTGCAGCAGGAATCTCTAGGACTGCAAAAGGAGTTTCCACAAGACAGCTTACCTTCATCGGTTCCATTCATTATTGATACACAGTCGTCCCTCACAAAGAAGGGGGAGGCCTGAAAAATCTCCTTCACCTGTGGTTCAAAGAAAAACGACATTCAGAGAAATATTTTTTTTCAGCTGGAAACCAAGTTTTTTAAAACTCCAGTTTTACACTATGGCTCCTCTTCTTGGGCCAGATCCTGAGTGCTGTTCATGGCTTTGGTGTTCAAGAGTCCAACAAGCATCAGCCTTTACATGCTGGCTCTGCAGTTTTGTGCAGAGACAGGAAATGGAAAATTGATGTGCGGGTTTTCAAGCACGAAGACTGCTCAGAAATGCCATTAGTAAGGGATGGACATGGGTAGAAAAGGGAATCCAGTTTACTTTGACCCTGTGGGTCACCAGTACATGCCTGGGAAAGGCAGGAGATGAACACACTAGCTTTCAGGAACGTCCCAGAGAACTGCATTTTTAAAAAGAGCATGTTGGCTCATAATGATCCTCTACACTGAGGGAGCAGAGCCCTAGATTTTCAGGTGTCATCTAGAGGTTCAGCTGAAATTCAGTGTGGAAAAGAACTGGCCAGGTTGCAGGCAGCAGAGACTTTGTTTTCAACCACAGCCCATTTCTTCCTTCCCATTATTGCTTAGAAAAAGAGTACACTAGGTGCACACTTAATAAACTTCTCCTGCAGCTGAAAGGTCTGGAACATTTTTTGTTTATTCTTGTAACATTTTAAAATATTCAACATATTTAACAAGCCTATAAATACAATTTACATTATTTTCAATCAATATAAAGGAGCAGGTTGACAATGTGGCAAAACAAATAGCAGAGAGCATTTCTCAAAATAGCAGCATCCTGGTCAAAACCACCACCAAACATGATCACTAAGAACAGGCCTGTGGTTATTGTTAGTAGGATCTCACTGCATTTGTTACATTATCTGTCATCTCCTGGTTTATTTGGAGCTGCCATCATTCCTTAAGATCAGGTGGCTCCGCACTGTTTTCAGGGTTAAACAATGGGACACAAAGAGTATGCACCTTGCACAAAAAGGACCACAGTTTGCTATAAAATCTCTGGAAAGCAATCAGAAAGACAAGAAATAGTACCTTATCCAGCAACTTCTGAGCTTTCTCTCCTGGCAGCAACCGTAGGCCAGCTGTGGCTTTCAGGACCAGAGGAGTAAACTTCCACAGCTCCATAGGAACTTCCTTCTTCGCCACCTCCAGGAGCTCTTTTATTCCCTGGCCACTCTGTGAGAAGAAAAAAACCAATAAAAGGCATCTTAAAAACTCTTTTGAAAGGGCAAAAGGGTGATCAGAGGTACAATTCACTGTAAATCTGTAAGTCCTAGTGGATATAACAGGGATTATAGAGCTACAGGTCGAACGAGAGAGTCACTTTTTCAGTGCCACTGAATGTTTTGGCTACAAAGGGCTCAAAAGGTAGGATGACAAATTCTTGGAAAACAAAGGCTTTTGGAGCCAGTAAAACACTATGAGCTGAGTGCAAGTCCAGCTCAGGAAGTGCCTAAATCCCTCCAAGTTATAAGGTAAGGGGGGCAGAAGAGAAATCACTTAAATTACCTTTTCGACATCATCAGCATATGCAGACAGACCTGGTTTCAGTGCTTTAAACGTCTCATGGGTTAATTTGGGAGTTTCTGTTCAAAAGCAGTATTCCAGAATAAGTAACAGTACAAATAATTTTGCATACACAAAGAGAAAACCATTTAACAAGTTACATTATTATATGCTAACAGAAGTCAAATGAAGCCTCTGTCTAATGAACTATCAACAGCCACATGATCTTTAAATACAGCCCTTGCTATGGAATCAGATCCTGGGAAAACCATTTTTAAAGTCCTTACTGGGTTTCAGGTGCTGGTGTCCACTATGCTCATATTCTTCATGCATATCAGACAATGGGTGCAGGTTGTCTTTGAGGCCTTATACCTGCCATGTGCAGCTTTTCAAACTGCTTGTAACAAAGACCCCAAATTTTAGCGTGCTCTCTTCTGGCTAAACGTGACTCCGGCAAATCCTAGTGGAAACTTTCCCACTATTTTCAATGACAGCAGAGGGAGCCAGACTTCAGTATTTTGGAAACCTCTAGCACGGTATGCACCTGCAGTCAAGATCACAGGAGTTTGACAACATCCTCCTACTGTACCCAACTACACTCTATAAAAGTTTGCTGCAATATATTATGAAATTATGTTTAAAGAGAAGCAGGCAAGGAAGAAGCGAAGACTTGGGAATACAATAAAGGAAGGAAATCAACAGACTGTTGTTTGAAACCTTTGGTGGCTGAGCCTTACAACCAGTCCATTATGCAAACCTAAGGAGCTCCCCAGAGGTCAACCACACCATACACCACACAGCTAATACTGAAAACCTTCAGATCACCTACTAACAGCATCTACACAGGTTCTTTGATATTTAAGACTTCTACAAATAGGAGCTGATGGGTGAATAAATGAAGCTTACTACTCCAGAGGAAAACTGGAGCTTTTTTGTACACTTCTGTCTTGCTTCTCATTAGTTTCTGTCCAGATGCAATACACAACAATGTTAATCAACCAATTTGTCATTTTTGGGTTTTGTTTCACTTTACAGTTTAAATCCACCAGTGAAGCCAAGGATGCACCAAACCACAAACTGCAGAGAGAAGCAGCTCACTGCCAGGAACTGGAGACAGCCAACAAGCTCATGGTGAAAATTTGAGGAAATAAGGCAGTTTGGATTTATAATCTTCCTCCAGTGTGATAAAAAATTGCCCCTCTTCAAGCCAAAAGTACAGCTGCTATTTAGTTCACGTTCTGACATTACAGCATTTTCTCCCTGCTGAATGTTTTCATAATTTAATTCAAACATACATGCCTGAATCATAATATACTTACTGATGACTCTCTAGAAAGAGCTGAAGCATGTTTGTTCAAGTAATCCCTAGAAAACACTCATCAATAATCTGCTTCATAACGTTATGGAAGACTTAGTCTATCGTGCAATGAGCAGAACATACCTCTTGGCTGCTGTGTAAATTTAAATATATGGATGCGAGTCCCTGTGCTTCCTGCGTCGAACATAATTCCATAAAAGACAGAGAGATCTGTGGTCACAGCCTGATGGTTCAGTTTATCTCCTCTGCTTTCAGCCATCCCTTCCGTTGCTCCCACAAGTGGTTTGGAATCCAAACGCCATTTTATGTATGCAACATAAATAGCTATGCATGCCAAAATCCCAAAAGCGAAGAACCGCTTCGATATCTTCATGGTTTCCATTTAGCAGATGTTTTGTTTCTTCCCTTTATCAAATGGTTTATTTTCTTGTCCTTCACACAGAACAGGTGGTTCCCACATCACTCCTGTACCGAACAGAAGAGAAAAAGGTCTGTTTTATTTTCTAAACCTGATTAAAGGCCCTAAGAGTACAATGCCTATGACACTGAACACTACTTTCCCAATTTTACAGAAGGAACACATGCTCCTTCAGCATGCCTTTGAGATCTACAGCTAACTTTGAGGCATGGAGCAGCATAAATCTTTCCCCCCATTGCTACAGAGGCCATAGAGGCACAGAGTAAGGAGAGTTCGGAGAAGCTGAATACAGTAACTGAGGTGGGAAGGGACCTCAGGAGGTCTCTCATCCAATCTCCTCCTCACAGCACAGGCAGCTATGGAGACCCTCCATATGATTCAACCACATCTTGAAAAACTCTGAGGATGAAGATCTCACAGCCTCCCTGGCAGTTATGTTTGTTAGTGCCTGGATGGTGAAGGAGGTTCCAGAAGACTGGACAAGGACAATCTGAAACCAGGGTTTAAAAGTCAGGGTGGAAGATCCAAGGAACTGAGTGCCCTCTCCCCCACCTCCCATACCAGGAAAGGAACCACAGCAAAGCACAATGCAAGAAACCTACAAGCACCTACAGGACATCATCCACACGATTAAAAAAAGTCAGTGGTGATTTATGGGGAGCAAAATTACATATTGTTTTTCCTTTCTTTTGTTGAAAGTAACGAAGAGAGAACAAACCAATTGATGAAGTTGAGTCAAATGGGGATTTGACACATATACAACCTGCTGATGATAGGAATTCAGGAGGCGTAGGGAAGGCATGAAGGGGAGGAATTTAAAACCAAGGTGATTACAGAGTGTTGCCAAAAATGGGTACGACAAAATGTCATAAAAATGGAGGAAAGATAAAATAACAAATACACACGGAGATCGGCGTAAGGGAACTGTAGGCTGTCACGACACAGAAATGAGGAGGACGGCATTGGAAAGGGCAGAAAGAGAAACACGTGTGGCTTCCATGGGCAGGCAGAGCAGGCGGGCCNTCCCTCCCTCTCTCCCTCCTTCCCCCCTTCCCTCCCTCACCGCTCCCGCCGGCCCCGCCGTGCCCCCGCCATGCCGCCGCCGCCCGGTCCGCATGGCGCATGCGCGGGAGGGCCCCGCGCCCCGTGAGGGGAGCCCGGCCGGGCCCCGCAAAGCCGGGCAGGTCTGGGAGCGCCGCTGGGAAACCGGGAATGTGGCGGGATTGGCGCGTCGGGGGGGCTGTGTGATGCTTGATGTTTGTGTATTTTCAAGCCTGATTGGTAAGAAAGGCGACAGTCGGAGCAGGGAGCAGGTAACACGCTCTGAGGATGAGGTGAAGCAAGGCGCGGCTGTGTGTGGGTAGAACAGGGGGTAGTTGGCATCCCTTAGTCAAGGGCACCCTGGAGATGGCAAGCTCTAAGGACAAAGCAGATCAAGGTGTTGGTGTGTATGTTGCCGACCTGGAAAAGGACTCGAGGTCTGTGTGTCCAGTAGCTGAGCTCTCTTCATTACAGGACTAAAAATCACAGCCCCTGATCAAAGAGGCCCTGCCCGGCAAAGACCCTCCGCCTGAGCGTGTGGGATTACATAATCTGTGTGATAATGTGATAGATACACGTGTGATCCGTGTNACGATTAAAAAAAGTCAGTGGTGATTTATGGGGAGCAAAATTACATATTGTTTTTCCTTTCTTTTGTTGAAAGTAACGAAGAGAGAACAAACCAATTGATGAAGTTGAGTCAAATGGGGATTTGACACATATACAACCTGCTGATGATAGGAATTCAGGAGGCGTAGGGAAGGCATGAAGGGGAGGAATTTAAAACCAAGGTGATTACAGAGTGTTGCCAAAAATGGGTACGACAAAATGTCATAAAAATGGAGGAAAGATAAAATAACAAATACACACGGAGATCGGCGTAAGGGAACTGTAGGCTGTCACGACACAGAAATGAGGAGGACGGCATTGGAAAGGGCAGAAAGAGAAACACGTGTGGCTTCCATGGGCAGGCAGAGCAGGCGGGCCGGCGGGGATGAGCCCCCAGGCTGCCGGTGCCACCGAGGCCTCCGCTGCAGCCGCACGGGAATTAAATGCCTCCTGTGCCTTTTGTGTCTCTGCGGAGACGCCAGCCCCACCACCCTACCGCCGTCTGCCTGGAGAGGGTCGGGACTGTCCCTTCCCTGCCTTTCCCAGGGGACGGCCAGATTTTCCGTGAGNGCAAGGCGCGGCTGTGTGTGGGTAGAACAGGGGGTAGTTGGCATCCCTTAGTCAAGGGCACCCTGGAGATGGCAAGCTCTAAGGACAAAGCAGATCAAGGTGTTGGTGTGTATGTTGCCGACCTGGAAAAGGACTCGAGGTCTGTGTGTCCAGTAGCTGAGCTCTCTTCATTACAGGACTAAAAATCACAGCCCCTGATCAAAGAGGCCCTGCCCGGCAAAGACCCTCCGCCTGAGCGTGTGGGATTACATAATCTGTGTGATAATGTGATAGATACACGTGTGATCCGTGTCAGTAAGGAAGCAATTAAGATGCAGCTTCGTGAAAACAGAACAGTGGTTACACTCCCATAGGAAAAGGTCTGATTTATAATGAGGCCTGAATAGTGTCCCCCTGTATCTTATCTAAGGGATGCATGAGTTATAGAAGGACTTAATTTATAATGAGGTCTGTTTAGTTTCTTAGTATCTCTGTATCTTACCTAGGAAGTGCATAAATTATAAAGGATCTGTTTAAATTCTTAGCTTATAGAAGAAGTAAATCTTTACAAAGTGTGAAGATAATGAATGGAACTGACACAACAAGAAACATCTGTTGCAGACTGTTGGCATGACACTGAAATGCATGTGTATACAATGTAATGCATAATGTATGAAGTAACTGGATACAATGACCAATACATGTCATATCTGGTATAAGGGTTGGGAAGGGGCGACTTTCTCTCGTATCCAGGTACCTGATCTTTGCTTTTATCCTGTAATAAACTCTTATTAAAATTTCCATTCAGGCTTTGAGACTCGCTTTTCACAATAATTATTAACCAATCCTAATACAGGGGCTGTACTTGGGAGGCTACTAACACTACATTTCTATGTATAAAGAATGGTGTGGAAAGTCTGGACGGGCATCCAAACTTGCGGAGCTCTGAAAGAAATAAACAAAGAGTATCACTCTGGAGTGTGTAATCACTGGGGTGTTGCACACCGGGTAAGGAATCCAGTTTCTGTGGACAAGAGGGGCAGGGCACAGCAGGGTTATGGCCCAGGGATAATGCCAGCAGGAGATGGCTGGCAGGGCTGCCAGGCTCCCTCTGTGCCCTGGTGAGAGTCTGCCAGGAGTTCTTCCCCTGGCTTGGTCTGGCTCTGATGCAGGTAGCAAACAAGGTCCTGCATTATGTTCCTTGAGCAGTCTTCCTGCTTGATCAGCTTCCTTAGTGGCTCTTCTGCCATCTAGGTAATTTTGTTTTTCACCAGGTAAAATTATTCCTGCAGCAGCAGCTTTCTGCTCCAGCCCCTCTAGAAGAGTGATTAGAGGCAGTTCATGAGCAAGACCTACAACTACCTGAAAGGAGGCAGTGGCAAGGTGTGGGTCAGACTTTTATTCCAAGCAACAAGTGATAGAACAAGGGGAAATAGCCTCAAGTTGCCCCAGAGGAGGTTCAGCTTGTCAGAAAAATGTCTTCACTGGAGAAGTGATAAACCATTGGAAGAGATCCCCCAGGGAAGTGGTGGAGTCATCATCTCTGAAAGTACTCAGAAAATGGGCAGACATGGCCCTCTGCTGTATGGTTTAGTGGGCACAGTGATATTCTGTCAAAGGCTAGACTTGATGATCTTGTAGGTCTTTTCCAGCCTTAATGATTCCATGGGTGAGAGCACTGCAGCAAACACAAGGCATGAAGAGATGGAGACCAATTCAGAAACTGGATGCAGAGCAGAAATCTAAGTCATGATGCTTTGGTTGCATGCAGGAGGCTTGCACCCATCCAGCACGTCCCACTGTTGCTCCCGCAGCTCCATGAGTGTGCAGGTGTATGTGATGAAAGAGCCTGCTATGGGAATGAGTGCAGAGTCTCCCAGGGTGTTATTTATTCCAGGAAATGACTCCCTCATAGCAGTGTTTGGAAAGTAAATTAATTTTGCAGAATTTTCCCCCAGCCCTGTGGGTAGCAGGCATTGAGGAATTTCAGGTGATGATTACTGTTCAAATCAAACTCCCTGTCTGTTTTACACAGGTAGATGAAACTGATCTTTCCAACTATTTTTCTAACTTGTTTTTATGTTGTATAATTATTTTTTAAAGGAATTCCTGTGGGTGATAATTCCAAAATTGCACCATTGGGACTATGGTGACAGTCCCAAAATATGACAGCATTTCTGTCAGTCACAGAATCTCAAGAGCTGCAAACCCAATGGGAAGAAGATAGGAGACTGCTGGGTAAATACCCTTTCTCCCTGGGACTGAGGGGAGGATGACCCTTGCAGCTGGCCATGACTTGCTGGTCTTGGTGAGTGTGCAGCAATGGCATCACTTTGTTCTGACCCAAAATAGAAGATGTTGACAGAGTAAAATTTTACACTTTTTTATGGGTGTTGCTGTGCCAGCTGTAGCTCAGCCATATCTAGTGGCAGTGTGAAGGTAAATTCAGTGCAAACAAGCTGGTTTTCAGTTAGCTTTGGCCTGAGTGATCCCTTTTGTGTAAAACAACCGAAAAATGGGAACAGGGAGTAAAGATTCTACAGGTTTTGGGCCAGGGAGCCACTCCGGTCTGGAGCTGTCCTTTAAAGTAAAAGGCCAGGGAGCCCCATCTCAAATCTTCTGGTTGTCACGGGGATTTTGGGCTGCTGTGAAAATTCCTGCCTAGGAGCAAGTTTTCTGAAACTCAGAACAAGACTGGAGTCCCTTATGTTTAAAAATACACTGTTGTCCAAGCTTGTTACAAGGGAGGGCCTGTTACATGAATAGCCTGTTTCTTCTTTAGGGTTGCAAGAAAACAGGAATATTTCTGGAGAGTTACTTGGGTGCAAGGACTACTTGCATTTTTTTTTTTTCTTCAAGGCAAAAGGTTTTGGTGGTATCAGTATTGTCGTGCTTAGCAATATAATGTTTTTCAATCCTAGATAAAAGATGCTCCTGTCACTGATTGCTAAGTCAGCAAAACAAGGTGTTTTTTTTATCTTTTTGCTAGGGAAGACAGATGTCAGGAAGTGAGGCCCTGTGGAAAAGCAGGTCAGGCCAGCAGAGAGCAGTATTTTGTCAGGAACACCATTTCCCCAGGGACAGGGCAAAATAGTACACTATTTATTTCTCTTAGTTGAAATATCTTCTATATATATTCATAAATAGTCCTTCAGTTAGGATTAGAGATTGCAAAGAAATGGGAATGTAATGCTGGGTTGTTTGGGTTTTCTCCCACCTGTGAAAAGCATCATTTATGTGCATGGGAACAGAACAGTTCTCCAGCTGGGGACCAGGGGTGAAGTGTAGGTGGTCTAGGAAGTTTTGGGTTTGTTCCTGAGACTTTGTCTCAGAAAGCACTGTGGTCATTCCTAGAATTAAGCCATATAGCCTGTGGTTTGTAACAAATTTTAAAGTATGATGTCTATGTATTATACATATTACATGTGCACATTTGGATTTATAGCTTAATGCATTATATATATCATACCTGAGCTAGAATGCAGATGTTTGGGAACCATTTGGGAAATTATCTCTGTCACTCCAGTGTTACAAGAACAATTTTGTGCGATGCCTGAATGAGAATTAATAAACAGGGATCAAAGACAAATTGCACAAACAGGAGAATCTGTATATTTAAAAGGTTATTTCACCAATTTGGTCAGGACTGTTATGAATGGTAGCAATATTATGTTGCAGATAGAAGTACAAGGTCAGTATTTTTGGCACTGTGTGCCTACGAACTGCATGGGTTTGGCATGTTGTTCTGTGCAAGCCAGGTAGTAACATATGCCAAATCACACTGACTTTTCCATCTCCTCCCATCCTCAGAGAGACACATGGATGTTCAACCAGCTGACATGTACCCAGCAGCAGAGTTTGAGTTGATTGAAGCTCCCTGTGCAGGGCATATTTCGCTTAGTGCTCCTGCCCCTGCCCTGCCTGAGGGCTGGTGCTTCCAGGCAGCAGTGCAGGTTTATGAAATTAAAAAGGGTGAGGAATCTCTTCCCAGCTTGTGGCTGATGCCACTGCAGCTGGCCCAGAGGTGCTCAGGCACCAGCCTTCCAGCTGCTGTTGCTCTGCCTCTCAGTTCCCAGCAGTGTCCTGGGTCCCAGACGCTCCCCAGCTACTTAACTAATATGGTGTTAATACTACCATGGTCTAAAGTACAAAGAGTACCTCGGGTAACTCCCTGAGATATTTAGTTGGAACATTTTGGAGTTCCTCTGCTAACAGCAGAATAGGAAGCGAAAAGTCCTGTCCATCCCACAGTATGCTGAGTTGGAATTGCCTTAAAGAAGAAAAATAATTGGAAATACTAAGGAAAAGTAACAGCAACTAAACCTATACCTCAAATTTCCATCCAAGATCCATTTTTCCCCCTTTGTCTCAAAGAGCAAATTATATTAGTGCTGACCTTTATCAGAAAAGTGTGTTGTTCATTGAACTCTGAACATTGAATTTTCCTTGCTGCATACCACACACCTGTAGTGTTTGCTGTGGTCACATCTATCACCACATCCTCCCCATATAGCTGAGCAGAATAGGTAGCTCTGCAGTCGTGTCACTTATCTGAAACCCCACATGGAACCTACGGCTCTCTGATCCCCTCCACTGTGGTTCTCCATCACTCCTTCCCAAAACTTCTAGCAAGGCAGGATTTGGCATGTACTGTGGCTTCTCTGGAGCTGCTTCTGTGCCTGCTCAGAGGGCCACAGCTAAACATACTAGACAAATACTGAGTTGCCATTTCCTTTCCTATGGAGGAAGCATAAATAAAATACTTCTTCATCTCTTCTCTGGATACTCACCAGTTTTCGACAAATTCATAGAAATTAAACACCTTTGAGACTGTAACGCTTCCGGCAATTCTGGCCAGTAGGAACTGATTCAGTAATTTTGGCAAGGCAGTTCTGTGCTTGTATCACAGAGGGTGTCTCCCAGGGGATGCCACTGATGTTTTCATTAGTGGTTGTGGCTGTTCTGTGACAAACCAGAAAAATCAGGCGGGTCTCTGCTGTTCCTAAGTGCTCCTCACAAGCCTGGCACAGAAATGAACTGTAACTTTGGAAATGCTGCCTCAACGTGGTCTTTTCAGTGTCTTACAGACTGAAGTTCTTACAAATTTACCACGACCTACATAATTGACCTATATTATGTGTCTGTTTGTTAAATAGATTGCACTAATTAGAAACATGAATGGGGATGGCTTAGCAGTTATTTATTTATACTGAGGTGTGTGCCTGTTGTCTGAAATGATGTATGGGAGGATCATTGCCAGATTTTCTCCCTCTGCCTCCTCCATATCTGACATGTACCATGGATTATTGGAATAAAACATGAATTGCTTCTGCTTTCAGGAAAAAAAAAAAAGACAAGAAAAAGACAGTAAAATTGTTCTTATCACTCTTCTAAGCAAGGGAATAATATCCTCCAGTATGTCTGTATACAAGAAAATTAAGGATGAGGGAGAAAACACAGCAAAATTTGAAAGCCCTTGATTTGCAGGGCAGTGAGTAGGGACTAAGCATGCTTTGCACTTTGATCACTTTATGGAGACCTTTCTGGCTGGGAAACAACTTTACTACCCCTTGCCGATATTTGAGCATTCTGTAATGAAAGGATTTATTTCTCCTTGCACTTATGCCATGCTTGCAGACTGTTGGAACTCTTTGAAATCAAGGGTTCCATTGAAATGTGGTGAGTTTAATGGAACTGCACCTGCTTCCAGCAAGTATGAATTTTGCTTTTAACGTTTTAGACCGACGTCCAAAGCCTGGCTGATTTGCCTCTAGGGGCAGATTTGCATCAAGCCTTTAAAACAGATGTCCCCTGCCACAGACCCCCTCAGTTGTATTAACAATGCTGTCAGGCAGTTTCCATTGCCATGTCCTCATTCATATAGAAAGGGTGTGCAGAGTGTAATCTAATTAGGGAGAATTCGTCAGATTTTTTTTTTTCATGTCTGCTATCATTGTGTTTTTAACTTCTCCAAATTCATTAGAAATGTATCCATCTGTGGGCTGTCACGTAGCACTGTGTTGAATGTTAGCTCTAATTCTTCCAAGAAGCTTGTTTTGAAGAAAAAATAGGTGGGGAGGATGAGTAAAGTGAAAACAAATTGCTTCCATTTTTAACTGTTCACAATTTCAGAAATTGTTCCTTTTGTTTCATGTTAGGGATGCATTTCCAGGCAGTCAAAAATACATATTTTACCAGTAGGTTTGTGGGCAGAGGGTTTGTTCAAATATGTATATTATTCATTTGGTAAACTGGTTATCAGGTGGCAGAAGTTTGTGGTGGAATAGACACCCCATGCCTTTAACAGGCTTTTGATTTTTATGATCTTGTCATAATCTTGGAGTTAACTGTGAATATTCTGAGGGAGAAGAAAATAATTTGTGACCTTATCGTTCTGCTTCCTCTGCAGAAGATTGATGCCAACCTCTTCTATAGAGCTTTTAAAAGGTATTGCTATTTGATGTTTGATGTTAAGGTTCAGAAAAACAGCTTTTGGTAAAAATGCTCTGATTTAAAAAAAAACTTTTTGAGCATGATATTTTAAACCTAGGACAACTTAGCTTCAAACTGACTTCATGAGGTTCCCATACTCAATCCAGGGCCAAATTTAAAGTTTGATTGAGTTGCTCAAAGCCTTGTCCACCTGAGTGTTTGGTATGTTCAAGGATGGAGATTCCTGGGGCCCTGTCCCAGGACTGAATCAGCCACAAGGTGAAATTTTTTATGTGATATCTAACAGGAAGTTGCCATGTTTCAACTAGTGTTCCTCACTTCTTGTGCTGTCACTGGGATCTCTAGGAAGAACCCAGCTCCTTCTTCTCTTCTTTAGGTAGCTGCAGATAGCAACAAGCTCTCCTCTTTACCTCTCTGTCTCCAGGTTGAACACATAAGTGTTGAATGGATGGGTAGGGACTCTTCCCACTCCTGCTGGTCTCCTTTTGATAACACAGCCCAGGGCATGGTTGGCCTTCTTTGCTGCAAGAGGATGCTGCTGATCCTGGCCAGCTTGTCCACCAGTGGCTTTTCCATGTTCCCTTGCATGGAGATTTCTGTCTGACCTGGAGCAGGACTTGGTATGTGCCTCTGCTGGATCCGTGAGGCCCCTGTCAGCCCAGTTCTCCAGCCTGTCCAGATCCCTCTGGAAACCAACTTGAGCCAGTTGATCCTATCTTTCAGGTCATTAAGGAAGGCCTAGGTAGTATCAACCCCTGAAAAATGCTGTTAGTATTCAGCTGCCAGTTAAATGGTGACTACAGACAGTAGTTGTGGGATTTGAGCAATGATTTTGGCTCTTGATGATTACTTGTCTTCACACTGTTTAGTTTCATGATGAATTTTCTGTGTGAGTCTTATGATATTTTCAATGACTATTATATAAAGCACGTCAGAAGCAATTTAAAGTTATTATGAAGAACAGAAAACTGGAAGTGTCTGTCTTTCCTTAATATTGTTAATATTCTTTTCTCGCTGTGTGTAGAAATGGAGATAGGGAAATGCAGCTGGCTGCCAACTCCCCCCTGTGTATGTAACCCAATATGTCAAATTATAAAATTAAATATGGCCTGAAGAGTTACTAGTACCTGTTTCTTCATTGTAGAAAAATGTGACTGGGTCCCATTAAAGAACAAAAACTGCTTTGAGCCCCGTTTCAGTGTGACAGTGCTGTCTGAAGTGGCACAGCCTGCTTACACTGCCTTCCTTGAGCAACAAGAGGAGCTGAAGCCACAGAGTTCTGAGACACAGCTCTGTGGTTTTCATTATATGACATTTTCACATCAGCTTTACAGAGGGGGATCTAAATAGCTGTTCACAGGTGCTGTTCTTGTATTTATCTCAGAAGATGAAGAGGAACATATCAAAACCAAACCTTCAGTTTAGGGTACCTTAAAAATTATGGTATTGTATCCAGAGGACTATGTGCAGCTTAAACATCTGTATCAGATCTGAGTGCAGTATTGTTTTCTTCTTTGCTGAATGTTGCTTCTTGAGCCCTGAGAGACAGTTTTTGAGGTGAGTCTCATGCCCTGAGAGCCATTTTTGCAGGTGCTCTGCTGCCCCAGTGCCCTTGAACTTGCCAGTTCACTGTTCTCAGTCCTCCATGTGGATTTGCCAGACCCTGTACACTAGCAATGAATGCACCGAACCTCATAAAGGAGAATGGTCATGAAAGTCACTTTTCTGTCCTAAGAAACTAGGTACTTCTCTTTTGTTAGGAGGCACCTAAAGTTTTGTGTGTGAAATAATCATCGTGCATGGTGGAAAGAGAAGTATCCTCAGTTAATTTTTTCATGTCTTGAATCAACTACTGACATAAATATTAGTGGTAGCCTGTTGTTACCCTTCAATCATTTATGCTTCAGGAGCTGCAGGACTGTTTTCCAGTATTTGTAAGCTTCCTTGAAGAAGCAAACTAATTTTCAATAGGTTGGTTCATATAAATGAATGTATTTTCTAGTATCCCAGTGACAAATTCACTGTTGCTTATAAAGTACTTGTATGCCAGGGTGAATGCAGAAGTGTGTGGATGAATGCTTACGATCAGCTCAGAGAAGCAAATGTAGGAAATCTCTGTGCTTCAACTTGAGGCACTTTAAGACCTTTTTCCAACACCAGCCTCCCTGCTCTTTGAAGACTGGGCCTTTGGAAGCACCCACCTTGGGCACCCAGAAATGCTGACACGAAAAACCATTAATTGCTTTTGAACATAAACTGCCATCTATTGTGCCACGTTGGGTTTTTTTTTTTTCCTCAATAAATGTGATCACCTATCTGTCTTCTAGTATAATTTGTGAAAATAAGTCTCTTCTAGTAAAATGTAATCTTGGTCTCTCTGATGAGTTCAGTTACTCTGATACTGTGATGCAGAAAAATGATGCTGTGAGATTTTCAGAGGAAGACTTCTGAGATTAGGCACCTGTGTGCTTCTTTGAGCCACCTTCATGCTCAACAAGAAACAGAAACTTCATTTCTTGGAAATCAGTAACCCAAACAATTGCTGCTTTTTAGTAGAATGTATAACTGGTTATGTGGAAAGGTGATGTTATAACAAGTTAAAATATTTTGGTTGCGTATCTCTGTGAATTTACAAAAGCTATTTTTTTTTGTTTCATCTAACAAACTGAAAATCTTATCATTATGTAGAATAGTAGTTGAAATGCCGAAAAGGGACCCATTTCTGGAATTTTCTTAGTATTGCCTTTGATGAAGGGTTGGGCCATAGTTTTCAGGCAGTCTGTACACTGTGTCTTGGTGCAGAAAGCAGCTGCAAGGAAGCTTGTCCAGAGGAGCAGGCAAGTGTACTGTGTGCAACCACGGAGCTGGTCTGAAGAGGGCTGCTCAGCCCTGGGGAGATGATGAGTGCATGGCTTACAGCAAAGTTTGTGAGAACGGAGGGAAATCAGCATTTCCACACTATTTGTAATCAAAGCCAGGCATTGGAGAGAGCAGGGTGGGGAACAAGGTAACAGCCTTCATCCTTGCTGGTGCTGCCTTGAGGGCTATGTCTTCTGGATCAAAGAGCAGACGAGACCCAAAGCTTCACCTTCCCTACACCCTAGTTGTGTTCCTCTAACTAATCTGAGAAGCTGAGATAGTGAGGACAAGAACCACTGCTGGTCATTGATTGGGAAGAGGAAGGAGCAATGGCTGTGTGGCCTAATGAGAATGCAGGATCTGGGACAATGAAGGGAGAAGCCTTGGAGCTGTGTTGTGCTGACCTGGCTGCACCAGAGTGCCCATCAAGACCTTCTGTCTGGCCCATCAGAACTGCCAGGGAAGCAAAACTGAGGACATTCCCAGAGGCAGTAGAGGTTGCTTGTGTTAGGGACCATGGAGCCAGAGCAGGAGATCAGCAGAAGTCTGCTCAATAAATGCACCTGCTGGCCTTCTGTAGTCAGCAGAGGAAACCCTCCTTGAGGGAAATTCAGCTGTTTGAAGAGCACAGCATCCCAGAGGGATGGGGGAATCGGGTGCCATATTTTCCCTTGTGTTCCTGGAGTAAAGATAAAGAAAGGCGTTGACCTGGCATCAGCCGTTTGCCCACCTCCCATGAAAATCACATCACCTCTGACTTGTCCTCATGAATAATGGGGGTTTGAATTTACCAGGCAAAGTGATCGGCCCCTCCAGCCTGCTATTCATTACTCCAATTAACAATCAGTTGCCTGAAAAATGGGCCAATCTGTTTCTTGGGGAGCTGCATAGAAAAATCCACAAGGCAAGCCAATTAGCATACCAGTCCTCACCGTCTAGGGAATTTAATTTAGTTATCTGGTTGGTCTAAGTACTGAAATATTGTTGTTTTGTTATGGAGCATATAATGTTTGTTAAATGGCTGAAATCCCCCGAGGCCCATATGCTGCTGATATTCTCTGCGTCCTCCTGAGCCGGCAGAGGCAATAAGGCAAAACTGTTTTGTCCCGCACATGGCCGCTGTATTTTCCTGGCACAACACGGCAGCTGGACGCAGGCAGAACAAACCTTCGCCACCCAGGGTGGGAGGGATAGCTTCCCTCCAAAATAGTTGCACACTTGAGCAAGCCCATTGTCTGTCCAGAAAGAATTTCAACCGCCTCTTACCAGGCAGCCGCCACTACAAAAAGTACCCAGAGCCAGTGTTTGGACAACCTGTCTGCACAGTGTATTGTGTGTGGGCAATTAGTTTGCAAATTGCCCATTTGCACATCCACGCATGAATTAGTTACACTGCTCCCACAGGATTTGTTATTCTTATAATTACTGTTAAGGAAGGCCCATGAATAAAAAAGGTGATTTGGACAAACACCTTTCTCCCCACAAGCAGGAAGTTTGAGCCTCTTCCTTGGAAAGAACAGGGTGGAGTCCCTAGGAGGAAAAGAGTTGTTCCCCAGGGATGTAGCCTCTGCCTGTTTCTGATTCTCTGGGTTGATGCTAGTGTAATGGTGGCACAAGTTGTGAAAGGACATACATGAGAGCTGTCAGCTTATGCTGCCATTCTTGGTGCACATGCCCTGTGCTTGGAGATACGACCCCAGTCCTGTAGCTGAACTGCTTTCATTTCTGGAGAAATCCCATGTTGGGATTTTAGCGGCCAAGGAAATACCAGAGTCACCAGTAAGTTCTGACTGATTTAAGGACATTAGTTTTATTCTGGTCTGAATTTGCTGGAGCTGGTGGAGAGTCACACTGGGAGGAAAGAAGTCTAAGTGAATGGACAGTCCTTCTCAGTGTTCACACCACATTTAGTTCTCCAGTTGAAAAACCCAAACTGCAGATCACTGCTACCTAGTCAGCAGAAGCAGAATATAGATGAGGTGTGCCATGGCTGAGGAGCTGTGTTGCCAGGTGAAGGAGCTATGGCAAGAAGTGAACAGGCTTCATAGTATTTAAGGTGAGATGCTACAGTCTCAAAACTCTTGGGAGTCTCAAGCCTTGATTGTAATGGAGAAGCAGGTGGAGGCAGAACCCTGCAGGGTAATCAGTCAAAGGACTCGATCATGAGTCTGTTAAAGATGAAGGCTGGAAGTGGGTCACTGCACGCACCAAGAGGAAGGTTCCTCCTTCTCAAAATTTGACAGGGAGGTCTGGTACCTTCTACAACAGGTATGAGGCTCTGGAACTAGAAGGCCAGGCAACTGGTGAGGTGGACAAAGGTCCTTCTGGGGTAGCGGGANGATGCTACAGTCTCAAAACTCTTGGGAGTCTCAAGCCTTGATTGTAATGGAGAAGCAGGTGGAGTCAGAACCCTGCAGGGTAATCAGTCAAAGGACTCGATCATGAGTCTGTTAAAGATGAAGGCTGGAAGTGGGTCACTGCACGCACCAAGAGGAAGGTTCCTCCTTCTCAAAATTTGACAGGGAGGTCTGGTACCTTCTACAACAGGTATGAGGCTCTGGAACTAGAAGGCCAGGCAACTGGTGAGGTGGACAAAGGTCCTTCTGGGGTAGCGGGACCTCCTAAAACAACACCACCTGTACCCTGCATCGTGACCTCCTCTGCTAAGAGGAAAAGAAAGATGGTTTTAAGAGGACNAAGGCTGGAAGTGGGTCACTGCACGCACCAAGAGGAAGGTTCCTCCTTCTCAAAATTTGACAGGGAGGTCTGGTACCTTCTACAACAGGTATGAGGCTCTGGAACTAGAAGGCCAGGCAACTGGTGAGGTGGACAAAGGTCCTTCTGGGGTAGCGGGACCTCCTAAAACAACACCACCTGTACCCTGCATCGTGACCTCCTCTGCTAAGAGGAAAAGAAAGATGGTTTTAAGAGGACACTCCCTTCTGAGGGGAATGGAGGGCCTGATATGCAGGCCAGACACAACTCAAAGGGAAGTCTGCTGTCTCCCAGGGGCTCAGGCAAGGGACATGACTGGAAAATCTCCTTTCTAGTAAGACCCTCGGATTACTGCCCTGTATTGGTTGTTCAAATTGGCAGCTACAAAACAACAAAGAGAAGTCTGAGGGCAATCAAAAGAGACTTCAGGGTGTGGAACAATTGGTAGAGGGATCAGGAGCACAGGTAATGATTTCCTTGATTCTTCTAGTAGCAAGGAATAATACTGATAGGAATAGGCAGATCCATCAGATTAATGAGTGGCTCTGAGATTGGTGTAATAGGAAGAATTTTGGGGTTTTGACCATGGGATGCTGCTTGCTGCTGTAGGGAGAAAATCTGTGGGGTCAAAGCTCAGCTGGAGTTGAAGCTGGCCAGAAATGTGGGGGACAATAAAAAGAGTTTTTTCAAATATATTGAGGGCAATAGACAGTATAGAACCATCATCAGCCTGTTACAGAATGAGGAGAGTCACCTCACAAACAGGGAACGAGATGAGGCAGAGGTGTTTAATGCTTTCTTTGCCTCTGTCTTCAACAAGGATGATGCACCAAGGGGGTCTCAGTGCCCTGAGTAGGAGGACCATGACTGTGAGAGTGTTCAGTTCCCAGTCGACCCTGAAATTGTGCAGGATTTGTTGCTCCATCTGCATCCCTGCAAATCAATGGGGCCTGATGGGATTCATCCAAGAATCCTCAAAGAGCTGGCTGATGTCATCACAAAAACACTCTCAATGATTTTTGAGTGATCTCTACTCTCTGGTGACCAGTGACAGAACCTGAGGGAATGGCCTGAAGTTGTGTCATGGGAGGTTTAGGCTGGATTTTAGAAAGCAGTTTTTCACACAGAGGGTGTGAACAGGCTCTCCAGGGAAGTGGTCACAGCACCAAGCCTGACAGAGTTCAAGAGGTGTTTGGAGGATACTCTCAGGCACATGGTGTGACTCTTGGGAATGGTCCTGTGCAGGGCCAGGAGTGGATCCTTGTGGGTCCTTTACAACTTGGCATATATTGTGATTCTGTGATTGTATGTCTGTCATACCTGGGCATTTTTTGGCAAACATTTCAATCAATCTGTGCATGCCAAAGAGTTTGTGCTCTTACCACCTTCAATCAGCTCTGCAGTTGCCAAGCTTTGAACCTGCTCTGTTTCTCCAACATCTCCGTGCTGAGCTGGGTGTTAGCTCAGCTGCTTACCTCACATGTCTTGCAGACCCTAATTGAACTGTTCAGCTGCTGCTATATCATCAACTTCAGGACCACTGCATTTCTGCTGGATGTCCAGATCCTTGGTAGTCCAGGGGCTACTGCCAGAGCTGTGAAAAGTTATAGAAAAGCAAGTTGTGATCAGGTGACATGAATGTCCTACATGGACACCTGCTTTTCTTCCAGGAAATCTCAGAGGCTGCTACGGTAGATTCTCTGTTGCACCTACATCTTTGACTTCAAATAGTTAATTAGGGTGAAGAAAGAAAACTTTATGGTCTGCAAATATCTTCAACAACTATAGACTTTGAAAAATACTGTTTTAATACGAATTTCCTCTTGAATTATTTGACATAGTAGATGACTTTCATTGAAGTTTGTGCATTTGCACTGTGTCAACCATTTTGTTCCTATCCAGCCTGGCTCTGGTGGCCTGTTCTCTGACACAACTGCTCGGGCACATCTACTTTCACTGCACTCATCATTGCCTGTTTATTACAAGAAAAAGATGTAAGCAACCTACAGGCACTGCTGTGTGGATATGTGGCATCTGACTTTCTCGGGTGCTGTGAGCCCTCTGTGCTTGTAGCTTTCAGTGGGAATTGGGGGGAGTGGGACACGTAAGAAGTCATGTCACGGGTACATGTAACTAGTTTGTAGGCAGCAGCAAGCCATCCTAGGTCACTTGGTGTTTTCCCAAACAGACACTGTCTTGCTGAGTGAGGCCAGCAAGGGATGATCAAGGCAATATGACTCCCATGCTGCTTTTGCAGTTTTGTAGGACTATTTTTTTTCTGCTAGACTGTTTGGAAGGTAAAATGCAAGGACTCTTCCTTTCCTATTACAGAAAGGGTAAGTTGTGTCTTTCCTGACCTTCTCCCCCAGAAATTCAACACATGTATTTTCTTGCACACTGATTAGGTGAGTTACCTATGGCAAATCCCTTCTATGTCCTAGTTTCTGATTACGTCTTTTCTGAGGGTGGATAACATTTCTGTACCCCATGTACATATGACAACATGTATGAACAACCAAGTTCATAGTTGTCACAGTTAAGAACAGCCCATTTTTTTGTGTGTTGTAAATCACTTTGGGGAATCTATGGTGAAAAATGTGTCCCTTCTATTTTATCCAAATTCATCTTGCTTCTGAGAAAGAATGTGCTCCAACCATGGCATTTTATTCAACCTTTTCTTCAGCTATTTTAGGCATCATCCCAAAGGATCAATCACCATCCTTTCCATGGAGATGTAGACAAAAGACTGTAGCTTTTTTGAAAGCAATAATGTATTTCTGCAGGTGGTTAAATTTGCTTGCACATCTGACCTGACCCTGTGCTATTTAATGTTCATGTATTAATCCTTTGCAAATGTAATGAAAACTCAGTTACTGAGTTTAATGTTTCTTTGCAGCTTGGTGGTTAACCAAACTCTGCTGGGCTGAGAAAAGGCTGGTGTTGATTTGAGGATTTAGTAGTTAAATACATTGAAAACTGGTCAGCATGGGCGCAGCCAATATTGCATAACACTCATTTTTATTTAAACCAGAATGAAATAAAACTCCTGTAGTATCAGTAGCTGTAGGATTGTTTTAGCTGTAGTTTAGCTGTAGTATTATTTCATCAGCATGCTTACATTCTTTAAGCCAACTCACAGTGTAATGGAAAAAGATCACTTGTCTTTTCTGAAACCACAAAAGGCAAGATTTCTCTGATGCTGTATTACTTCTCCCAAATTGTTTGCATGTTGAGCCATCTGCTTTCCATCATTGGAAAGGTAAGGAGCTGGTAGTTAGCTGCAGCTTTCACCAAAAGATGTGACCACTGCTTTTTTCCCTGTTTGAAACTGCAGAAGTTTATTGGCTAAAATTATTCTGAACTGTGAATCACAGCTTAACAATCAGCATGTTGTAGGAAAGCCAGCTAATGAACAGAAGATATGTTTGCTCTTGGTAAACATACGGACTTCCTTCTTACTTTCTTTGACTCTATTAGTCACGGTCTATTTCAATGCTGTCTTTATTTTTCAGTATCAGTCCTTGCCAACTCCTGCCTGCTGGTTGGTAACCACTGGTGTGGTGATTTCCACAGAGCTACTACAGTTTGAAGCAATTGTGCATGTGATCCTAAACCTCATCCCATTGATGGTCCTAAGATTTGAGGAACTCAGGCTGTGCATGGGGTAAAAAAGGACCAGGACACAGCTCTCCTGCTACAGGCCACTGTTCTTTGATCATAATTGTGGTCCAAATGCTTTGGGGAATGGCTAACTGCTGCATTTTATTAAAGACATGCAACTGAAATAATAATCGGATAAAAGGATCATTTATTGTCAAATGATTATGGAGCTGCATTATGTGATTTCCTATCTTTTCCTTCAAAATCTCTGCATTTCAAACCAGCTTGGGGTTTTACTCTGTGCCATTAACACTTTGGTATTACGCAGGAGTATATTTCATGTGGCAATTCAGTGGAATATGGATTATGTTATCCGGAAATAAATAACATTTTCTCAAGTTGGCCTTGGCTCTGCTGGTGGTAATAGTGAAATTGTTTGTCCTTAAGCTGTGGCAGAGGATTGGATTCTTAAAAACTGGATAGGGAAAAATTACTTTAGAGTGATTTCTTTACAATAAAAACATGATAGTCTTAAAGCTAACTGATAATCTTTTTGAGTCCATTCCACGTGAAGCAGGGGAGCAAATAGATTCCCAGCTGATGTAAGTCAACATAGTCCCATTAGCTGACAAAGCTGGGTCAGTCCACAACAACTGAGGATCCATCCCCGTGACTTTGAAAGAGTCATAATCTTGCTGACAAAACCAGGGGGAACACTGTAACAGGATTTTGTGAGAATAAACAATATTAGAGAGCAAATAAGATGGGCTGGGGACCAAATAGGATAGTTGTTTCATTTATCATTTATCAAGATATTTTTTATTGGAATGTGTAACGATGGGACCAAGTTGTCTCTTAGAGTTGCTGAAGGCTGTTAACTGTTTTTATTACTGTTTAGTGTCAATCACTGCAGTGGAGCTAGGCTCATGAATAGTACACCTTTAATAAGAAAACTCCTGAGTTAATCTCCTCTAGAGGTCTGCGTGACATTACTAACTATAATCTAACCCTTCCAGGTTATTGTAGATGCACTTACGGGCATAAAACCTTCTTTGGGAGAATTAGATATTTTCTCATTATGCATGCTAGTAGCTTTTCACTGAATATCACCAAATTTCCATGAAAATCTGACTCTCTCTGGCAAGTTGCAGAGTGTACCAAGTCTATGAAAAAGGATGTTAAACATTTTCTAATGATTTGTCCTCTGGCTACCTCTGAATTAGTCTGGTGAGATACTCTCTGATGAACTGATGGAAAAGGAAAGCAGTTTGTCTTCAGAACAAGAAGATGTGGGATGTGTGTGGGGAAGAAAATGCTGAAGCAGATGAGTCCCTGCTGTGTGTGGAGTCATTTCAGGACTACGGCCTGGTGGCTGAAGCTTTCACCCATCTCTGTTCCTTCCTCTGTCTGCAGGGCCTCATTGCCATGTGTCCTGGGAAAATGTGCAGCTGCATGAGCTGACTATTGACCAGCTGCTGAAAAGATGTTTAAGGTTTGCAGGGTTGCATGTGGACACCTAAAATCAGAGCCCCAAGCCACTAAAGCCTGTATTGGATCTGGTCTTTAACTTCTGTGTCTCAGCAGCTCTGGGGAAAATAATGCTTCATTTCTCTTCCCTTGTATGTCCAGGTTTAGCAAACTCTCCAGGAAAGAGACCTTCTCTTGCTTTATTTGTCATGCTAATAATAAGCAACTGCAGCGTGGAGATTGGAGTGACAACCACAACAAGAGGAGCTGTGTTTGCATCACTAGCAACACCAGGCATCTCCTGCCAAGGTGACCCCTCATTGTGCCACAGATGCTTTACTGATCTTGTCCCCACCTGGAACATTCAGAAATGCATGGGCAGCAGGGCTCTGTGGGTGGTGGGTGTCCAGGCACTTGTCCTTTGCCTCCGGAGGCAGGCACTGACCAACGCCAGCTACCTTGTGCTTCTTGCAAGGTGGATCAGGGAAATCAGGTCACAGCAGAGATGGGTTGCAGTTTTGCCAGAAGAGTGTGTAGGAGTCTCACATACCCAGTCAGTGGAAGGTGTGCCAGGTACTGGGAGTATTGGAGGCTCTCATCCTTCCTAGGTTATGAAAGACAAAGAGGATGCTGTTGGCAGATGACCTCTCCAGTCCAGTCTGCAGGGTCTCACCTGCACCCATCTACAGCTGCAAACCAGCGTTGGTCTTGCGCTCCCCCCAGGATCATGTTGCTGAAATATTTGTATTTACAGAAACCTCCTTTGAGACCATTGCTGAGATGTGATTATGTGGCAAACCGCAACACAGTAAATGGAGCAAGGTGGTGCATACCCATTTCCCATCATGGTTTGAGCATAGCTGTGGGGGAGAAGCAAGGTGGAAGATGTTATAGTGTTTAGCACTGTGGGCTCTCTGTGTTGAGACAAGTCGCCTCCACCTTCCCTTTCTAACTAGCTCATCTCAGGTCCTGTGTGCCATTCAGCTTGGATGGCTGCCCAGCACTAGAGAAATCCCAGACTGATTTGTGATACTCTTTACAGCTAGCTTTGATTTGCTTTAAATTCATTGCTTTTTCTTTTCAGAGAGTTATTCAACAGTGCTTGGCTTGAAGAGGGGCTGAAATGCCATCACATATTCCATACCTCAGGAGAGGAAGTGTAATTAAGCCACCTACCTCTTATATGCACAGCCCATATTTGAATTATCAGGGAAAGCCACCACAAGGGTTAAACACTTTATTTAGATGGCTTTGTTTGTTACGTGTGTGCTTTGCTTGTTCTGAGAATTAACAGAAGATAAGCTAAAAGTTCATTTATAAGAGTATTAAAGGATAATTATGATGGAGTAAATGCAGCAGGTCAAAAGGCATTATGATGAACAGAATCATAATATAGGGCTTGGAAAAATAAGCTAAAATGTACAATGCTTTACATCACTCACTGAATGCCACAGAAAGCACTTCCTCGGTGTTTCTCTCTACTTCTTTCCCAGTGTAAATTACTCGTCTGTTTGAGCATGAACACATAATGATAATCAATTGTGGTAACTTAAATTAAACTTTTGGGCAGGCATAAATATGTGACCTTTTAATATCAACGAAATGATAAAAAAGATTTGGTAGGAAATCTGTTTCAATCAGATTAGAGGAGAAGTGGGTAAAGCTGATTACAAGCCCGCTAAACACAGTATTTGGGCAGTATTTGTTCAGAAACAATAGCGTTAATTCTACTTTAACAAGTATTATCTGGAAAATCAATAATTAATGGGAACCCATTATCAACTTGTAATTTAGCACAGAGATTAAGTTGGGGGAGAAGTGAAAGTGAGTGGGCAACCTGCTTTTACTTGACCTGTCAGGCTGATGGATTAGTGAGTGACAGCAGCATTTCATATTTTTTTAAGGGAGAGGTGGTAGAAATAAGTCAATTTAGGCCTTTTGCTGTTTGGCACCACCTTGCCCTGCTGCTTTCTCATGCTTAGCAGAAGAGCTGCCTTGTGCAGCCAGGTCACTGTAGCCTGGGGGATGACATCAGTGTCACTTGGTCCTGGGAAAAGTCAGGGAACATCACTCCCCGATTCATGTGATGTACAGAGGGGTGAACAGAGGGAATGGAGGAGGGCAGAAGAGTTCTCTTTGTGGATGGTATGAGCATGTGCAGCAACATCACCTTGGCTTGGCTTCCTACAGGGGCATCCCCCTCTAGAATATCTTTATTCACCTCCCAACTTGCCAAAGTGCCCTCTACCACGTTTCCTCCTTGGCAGGACTTGCAGCAACATGTGTGAATGCATGTGAGCACACAGATATTCCTCAGCTGGCTCCTCCCTTCCCCCTACCACATCAGCTCTATTCGGGGAAACAACCTTATATGTCCTCTGTGCTGTGTTGGGACTCAGATGCTGCATGTGTACACAGGGGTTGGAAGTAGTGTGCACGACTTGTCTCTGGAGTAGGTCATTGCAACAGATGCCAAACAGATAATGGTTTTGCGAAGACAATATACTTCCCAGAGGATGCAGATGTTCTGATCAAGAATATCTGTGTGTGTGTGCATGCGCATGCTCACTTCTCTCTCTCAGGCTGTCTCTCTGTGTGTTTGCTGAGGCCAGAGCAGGCTTTTAGAAGAGCAACATTGCTATTTGCTAAATTTCAGGTGGACAGCAGTGAGTCACTATTTCCACCTCACTGCCAGTCTGCCCATCTTCTCCTCCTGGGCAGAGGTTCTTTTTTCCCCGGAGTTGAGTTACCTGCCTGGTTTTTGGCAGAGTGGGATGCAGTTTGTGGGTTGTAATGGTTTATAAGAGTAAGGGAACAACAGAAGATGGGTCGAGGACACTGGAAAGCAAGGAAGCCAGTGCTAGAGGATTTGTCTGGACATGTCTGTGTAGTGACCTACATGTGGGGTGCTCTTTGCCTTGCTCAAAGGCAATGGTCAAAAATGGGATCAAGGAGGTCCCTGCTGACACAAGCAGTTGCCTATGGATAGAGGAGAGGCA
This sequence comes from Scytalopus superciliaris, assembly GCA_013400415.1. NCBI lineage: Eukaryota > Metazoa > Chordata > Aves > Passeriformes > Rhinocryptidae > Scytalopus > Scytalopus superciliaris. Next base: position 93,681 of record VXBX01006023.1, on the reverse strand, counting down.
AGTGTGCAGGAACATATCACCTCTTTCAGCAGAGCAGTCTAGAGCTGGAAATACTGACAGCTTGGGCTGGCCTAATGTTTCCCACCAAACCCACTCTCACTATTGGTGTGGGTAAGGAACACCATGGCAGGATGAGAAGCCCAAGAGCTGTACTTCTGCTTTCTGTTTGCACTGGCCGTGTTCTCCATCTCTGAGGTGTGGTGATGGTCTTTGTGTTCCTGGCAGGGTGACTGAAAGGCTGATATCTGGGCATGCTGGATGTAGGCTGGCCCTGGGGCACAGTGTGCAACCTGGGTTATGATCAGGGCTTTTTGACAGTCAGCAAGGCAGGATGCTCTCAGCAAGGGAACAGATTGAAGGCAGATTGTGTGGGTGAAGTAGCCCTGTGCTACACAGATAGGGAGTGGCTTCAGAAATGGCATTTAATCATTCAACATTAACACAAGACATCTGTCACCACCCTTGGCAGTGACAGTGCTACACAGCAAAACAATATGTTCTGGTGCTCCTAATCACTGGAAAAACACTACTTTTTGCAGAGAGTTCTTTTAGTGCCTGGCACAAATCCTTCTATTTTATTATAGCAATCCCAGCCAAATCCTCCAATAAATGGAGTTTTTATTAATGTGCAGCTGTTGAATAAGAAAAAATAAAACTCAGAAATAAAAATGAATCCCTGAATAATCGGGCTGATCCCAGGCAGTAAGAACAAACAGGCCAACCACATACTTACAGCTTTTTGGTATTATTTAAAAATATAGTCAGGGGTTTTCTTTCCCTCTCACTTTTTTTTTTCCTTTTACACAGAACTGATTAGATTTTACTCAGGAAGATCCATGCCACTTCTGTGAGTTGGAAATGCAGCAGGAAGTGAGAGGAGCTGGGATGAGCGTCACATCCATTATGTGTGCCTGATATTTGCCTGCTGCCATGGTCAGGAATTTGCTCTGGCCAGGGAGGAGAGTGGCACTGTGGCACAGTGCCCAGGTCAGCTGGGGTCTGGCTTTGCAATGAGGGATGTGCTTGCTTCTCTGCAAAAGGGAACAGAACAGAGTGTCAAAAAAAGAGGGTGGAAAAAGCTGAGTGACAAACGCCCTCTGACCATTGTAGCTCTCATCAGGATGGTGTAGTATACTTAAACTAGTTGCAGTTTGGTGCTCTTTGCCTTGAATTTGATCTTGCCAGGTGAAATGTCAATCAAAAGTGCTATTTTGCAGTTAAAAATGAAGGAAAAGTGATCCCATGACAATGTGGTGGGTGAGGCAGATGCTGAGCTGGGGGAAAGAACGATGCGGGCCCTGAATTTAGCCCCAGGTCCTTTCCCTGTACACTCATAGGTCCTGGCCTGCCAAGGGATCTGCAAACACTGTGTCACGAGTTGGGAGGCCTGCCAGGAATGGAACAGATCTCCTTCCTTCATGCCCACTATTGCTGCTGGGGGATGTGGTTCAGTTCTGCTACATCCACGGCACAGCCATGCTACTGCATACATGGTGGAAGCTGGGCTACAGTCCTGGGCTACAGTCCAGCTGGCAATGCAGGGACCATCAGGGGCCATTCCCTGGTGGCTCCAGCCCAAAGGAGAGTGCTGAGTGAGCAGATATGTACCAGACCTGCTGGATGCACACGCATGTATTCAGGTAACTGAGACCTCTTACAGCCCTGTGAGGACCCACCTAGAGCTAAACCTCCAACAGGAGGGCAAAGCCAGCCTGGGCAGCACCCCTAAAGCCAGCAGGGCTTTCATCCTGCCCAAGGCACTCAGAGGTTAGCTGTGGCCCTTGGGACAGTGTCTGTCACCAGCAACCAGATCCTGAACACCTGGGGGTGCTGCCTGGCCAACATGAGGCAGGAGGGAATGCCCCAAGCAGATAGCACCCTGCCTACAAAATGACACAACCATCTCCGTTATTCATTCTGATTAAATTTGAGCCAAATAAAGCCCTAATTCTTCTGATTAAAGCTTAGAAGTTAAGCTCTTCAGACAGGATGTGTGCCTTGCCCTGTGCTCTCCTAAACCACTTTGCCCACTTGATGACAAGACACTAATAATACACTGCTGTATGTTTCTTCCCAAACACTCATGATGCCCAGTCCATAGGGTGTATGATGGGCCTGGAACATCCCCCTGCTTCTCTCTCAATAGTGGTATTTATATGTGGTCACCTGGCTATTTTCACAAACAGCAAAGTAGGAGGAACTGCTCCGAGGAAAACAGAGGTCCAGGTCTGCCAGGGTTTATGCTTTATGGCTTGTTCTTTTCCTAGTGGAATTGCCCCGGGAGACATGTCCCAATGGGGACTCAGCTGGAGTGTTACACAAATGCTGCCTTACCTCAGGTGCTCTACAAGCATGGGATGAGCTCACTGACACAGCCCTGCAGGGAATGGCAGGGTAAAGGCAGGGCCTTTGATGAGTTAAGGTATCAGGGAAAGGATCAGGTTTAATTGTCACTGTTTTGGCCTCCATGAATAGGTAGTTTACCCCAGGGTAGCTCTGTTAGGAAGCTTCACTTGAGTGCTCTGTACCCTGCCTCTCTGTTCTGCAGGACATTCTGAATATGTGGGATGGGATCGTGCATAAGGCTCACCTGCAGTGCACTTGCCTTTAAGGAGAAGCTCCTGATGCCTGCTGGGAAGCCTGTCCCTGGGCAAGACCTGGGGTGTGGTTTCAGCAGGGGCTGGGGGTCCATCCCTGCGGACTCATTCTTCACACATTCTTCTTGCAGGGAATCTGGGAAACTTCTGCATTGAACATCTTGCATGGGGAAGCTGTCCTGTCCCTCCTCCTCCGCACCGTGGCTAGAGGCACAGCCTGGTATTGTTTGTCACAGATCAATGCATTTAGCCATGTGGAAAAATATCATTACCACCAAGGCTCAGCTTTTCTTTCCCCTTGAACCGCTCCTGCTGTGCTGGTGAGGGGCTGGCTAATTGCCTCTTTTTTTCAGGTTGCCCCTGGGGATGGCTGCCCCGAAGCCTGCCACACAGCTCACGCTGGTACTCTCAGAGCTTCCCCCAGCCGGACCGTCTGCCGAACAAATGAACACTCGGCCACCGTGCGGAGACATGGGGCTCTTTGTTACATTCCCCCCTTGTGAGCTACAGGAACAAAGAGGGGTCACTTAGAAAGAGAGGGAAGGATGAATCATGGGCTCCCAGCTAGGAGGGGAGGTGCAGGTAACCTGCTTGTGTGTGTGTCCCAGACCATTACGGTGCCAGGATGACCCCCAAAATGGGGCTGGCACAGAGGTTTCCTGCCTTGGGCTGGGCAGGGTGACAAGAGCAGAGGGAAGAGTGTTCCCCAGGGTTTCTGCTGCACTGCCACCTCTCAGGAGTCTGCGGAGGGCTTTGGCTGGTGGAGCACTGCAGGAGCTGCAAAGGAGGCTGAGCAGGAGGAGTGCTGAAGGAAACTGATAGCCAGGCACCTTTTCCCTAGAGAAGCTGGAACATTTCTAGGTACCGAGCAACAGGAAACAAGACCCTTAGCTGCCATTTCTAGATAGGAAGAAAATACACTTATTCCACCTTCAAAATCCAGTGAAACCTCAAGGCAAAAGGGAAGACTGCAGACAATCCCACCAAATACTTTTCCTCATCCCTTTTTTCCCTGAATGTGACAATAACAATAATGTAAGTCTCATTTAAGGTGATTAAACACCTGTTAATTGTCAGCAGCATTCAGTCTGTTAATTTTGGACAAGATATTCCCTTTTGTCATCAAGGCCCACCTTGACTATTCCTTGAAAGAATCATGTCAAAGCAAGGCTGAGGAGCTGGTAGAAAAGCTGGAAAGTCCTTTGTGCTAAAATTTGTCCATTACTGTAGGAAAAATTAGTTCTACGAGAAAATCTCACAAGTTTAACAACTAGGTGCTGCCGGAGAGGAGAGGAGGGGAGAGGGAGAGGAGAGGGAGAGGGAGAGGGAGAGCTGTGATAGGAGAAGCAGGGGAAGTCCATGAATGTTGAAAGCTCCTTTTTCTGAATACAAAAAGAAAGTTGCAGAATGCAGTGTCAGAGCACAGAAAACACATCCATGAGTGTGTGGAGGAAAGATGGGCAAGAAAAGCTTTCCCACAGGGTCAGGTAAAATGGGTGAAGTGAGCTATGGGAACTCTGCCTCTTCTATCTGTATTTCTAACACCAAATAATGTGATTGCCTGCAAAGATGAGACAGACAAGTATAAATGCCTCAACTCATATACGAGGAGAAGGATCCATGCATGGGGATATATTTGATGTTATTTCTATAGGTCCTTTAGATGGTCTGTTTGGGACAAGATAGCTTTAGTAAAGGGTCATTTGCTTGTATGATGTGGAACAGCCACATGTCAGTCTTCAGCTAAAAGACCCTAATTTATGTCTCTTAGGAGTCCAGCCATTAATGAGGGAGAAGGAGGAGACTGTGAAATTCACTAATGTATTATCTGCTCTGTCTGAAAAGAAATGGAGACATTGCTTCATGTTGGGAAGCCATGTTTCAAAATCTCCCTGCTCAGCTGAAGAGTGGAGATATCTGGGAATGTCCAGGGTACCAGACCAGTGCTCAGTAAGAGAACTGGACCTCTTTGCACAGCCAAAACCTTTGAATTCACCTGTGAGCAGAGGTGCCACATTTCAGCACTCAGAAGAGCTGATCTAGAAAGCAGTATTAAAGGGAAGAGTGAGAGTGCATGGTGTCCTTCACTTTAATTAGGTTAGTTTCTTTCATGGCAAGTGCTGTCATACCAAGCTGAAAAATCAATACCATATGGCACAGCACTCAGAAAACAAACTTGGAGATTAATTAAATAAGAAGTACTTCTGTTAGGTCTCATAGCATAGTGCCTACGATTAGGCATGGCTGAACTGGTTTGGAAACACAAAGGCTGGGCAACACCTTCACCCAGAGCTGAGTGGGACACTCTACCATTCTGGGTAAGAATAAACTGTAATCATCCTTTCTTTACTCCCAATGGAGATATATTAGAAATATTAAAATCACTGTTTTACATGTTTTCCTGAATTGTCCTGTGTCTTGCTTCCAGCTTGCTGCAGGTCAGGGCAGGATGGTGAGAAGGGAATCATTTGTTCTGGGAGGCTTCTGCTTGGTGAGGTGCAGGGTATGAATGTAGAGAAGGTGCAGCCTGGGGGCTCGCCGTGCTCCTGGGCTTGGAGCTGGCACAGCCATGGAAGGCAGCAGAAAGAAGAAAATGCAGAGGCTCAGATGTGACAATGAACACTGGATGGGCACTTAGAGAACGAGAAGGGTGACTTGGAGGTTGGGTGGGTAGAGGTGTCTGGGG
>VXBX01006023.1:55012-75326 GCA_013400415.1 Scytalopus superciliaris | reverse complement strand
CGCCCTGGGAGTACCCGCGGGCCGCCCGCCGCTGCCCCGCCGACGGCGCCGCGCTGCTCGACCCCGCCCTGGCCTTCAACCTGGGCTGCGACCCCGCCGCCGCCGCCCACCTCTGCCTGCAGGTGAGCCTCGGCCGCGCCCCCCGCACCGCACCGCACCGCGCCCCCCGCGCCGCCGGAGCCTCACGGTGCGCCCCGTCCCCCCGCAGAGGTACGAACGCACCGGCGCCGCCGACGGGAAGGGCAGCCGGTCTGTGCTTTCCGTGCCTCCCTTTGCCAAAGAGCTGCACCTGGAGATCGTCTGCTCGCCCGCCTACAGTGCCCAGGGAGGCTACGAGCGTGTGCTCTACAGGCACTTCGAGACGCCCCGGTGAGCTGCGGGGGGCGGGCACGCGTTTCTGCTCGTGGGGAGCACTCTGAGATACACTCTCGCTGCGTGTTTGTGGCACTGATGATGTGCATCATCAACACCCTTAGCGAAGGCGCTGTGTGGTTTTAGAATATCGCCCTGCACTGTCTTCTCATGAGTGTGCTCCGCCTGCATGCAATGCCACTTGTCCTGTCCCTAGGAAGTCATCTTCAAATACCCAAAGAGCCAGTGCTGAGGGCTCACAAGTGCTGCCCGCAAACTTCCATTGTGGGCCGTGTTTGTAATCTCAGTTTTCAGCTTTGAATCAAGTTCAGTAGTCAGGACACTGGAGGTGTTGCCATCTTCTGACATTTGCATGCTAGCATCTTTCATTTGGCTGTCAGGGCTGTCTGTTGGAATTAGACTCAGCTGTTTCATGGATAAGGAGGATGTTTTGTCTGGATGAGACACTAATGACATTCATCTTCTATACCATTCCCAGAAGGCTCCCCTTAGCAGTCTCGGTACACCTGCTCTCATTCAGTGCATGCCAAATCTTTCAGTGGCTATTGATAGCTTTATTTACAGGCAAGGAGTGAATAGGTGTGAACAGTTATATTATTTTCTATTAAAAGACATGTATGATGCAGGGCATGGAGGACACACAACCAGAAGGATTTGCTCTCTTTAACCGGTGAAACTCTGGGTTTTTTTGTAGGCTGGCCCAGGAGGGAGACATCCTGTGTGTTCCAACATTTGGAAATTCTGAATTTATAGAAGTGAATTCAGACAAGTTCCTAAGGTAGGTGTCAACAAACTGTGGCTCTATTACATGGTACCAGAAGAGCAAAGATACTTTCCCACTATTGACTCTCTTAGACAAAGACAGTTTATTCCGTTCTGATCTGTTCCTAGAGTTTCTCTTGATTTACAGGGAAGAAGGAAATGTTTTAGTTGGATTATGGAGGGCTGAAGCTGAGAGGGAAGCCTCTGTTAGCTCATTCAAATAGTCATGAAGGGAAGAAAGGAAAAAGAGAAACTGATGGCGATAGAGAATGAAGTGGAAAGGGTGGCCTGAGGACAGTCAGTGCCTGAAGGAACTGGCACAGGTAACAGAAGTGCAGTGCAAGGAGTTGCCTTGGATCATTTGTGTAGGATACAGCAGAGATGTGTTGCAATACTGCTCAGCTCTGGTCCAGGGCAGGATGTTTGTAAGGCTCTCGTGGCATTTGGGTGAGTGCTAGACTGCAGCCTGCAGTGAAGACTTTCATAAGCTGTTGGATTTTATATGCTGCAGATAAATCTGCGGAGTTGTGATGAAGAAAGAGATGGCAGAAAAGAAAGTGTATTGGGCTCTTAGGTAGATGAAATAAAGTTAGTACAGCTGTACTTGTGTACTGAGGCCACCAGCAGAAGCTGTAGTTGTTGACAGTACTGTTGGTCTGTCTGGCCAGACAGCACAGCAGGGTCCATGAGGGATCCTTGTGGGTTCTATGAGAAGGGAAGAGTATCTCTGCTTATCTGTGCTTTTCAGTTGTCTTGTTGTCAGCTGTATTGTTCCTGCCTTCAAGATCTTCACTCAGCAATTTAGACTGCTTGTTTTTTTCCCTTAGGTGGCCAGAGCTTTATTTCAAAGTGAAGAAGATTTTAGGCATGGTGGAAGGGGAAGAGTCTGAGGGTTACCTAGTGGACACCCAGAACACTTCTCTTTATCTGGTAAGATGTCAGTAAAGAGCAGGGGGTGTGTGCAGGAGATACGAGGCTGAGATGGCACTATGGATAATGAGTGTACCTGTGGGGGCTTTTGTCTCCTGCCATTGAAAAATGGCATTTCAGGGCAGACTCTGTCAGTTGGTACCTGTCTTGTCTTGGGCAATGTACCACAGAGTGCTGTTTTTCCTTTCTCACAGGTGGGTTCAACAAACAGTGCTGTCCCATCTGCCCCAGCCTATAACAGCCATGAGTTCTGGAGCAGTTTGTCTCCGGCTGGACTTTCTGATGTTGTGAAGCAGCTCTGTGATGCTCTCCGGCCTCACCTGAACAGTCAGTGAGTTAGAATTCCTTCTAATGAGCCCTGGAAGAGGTGGGACTCTGCTCCCTGCTCACTGGGAAAACTCCCTGTCTCCTACAGGGTAAGTGCCCTGAGCAGCATCAGCAGCATTCTCCTCTCGGGGCCAAGCGGCAGCGGGAAACTGATGGCTGTCAGAGTAGCGTGTAGCTGCCTCAACCTCCACATCTTCAAGGTAATTCCTCCTGTGGCCAGTTGATTTACAACATCCACAGAATTATGGAAGTGTTCTTTAAGTCAGACATACCAACACCCCTGCTGCAGACAGGACATGAGCCTACTCAGGAGCTGCTTTCATGGGTACATGCAGACAAAAGGAGTCTGAGTATGCTGAGCTTAGCAGCTGAAGCATAAGTATGAAGAGGTGTTTCCTCTAGAGTGTACCCTGCAATACTCTGGAATCAGTAATTTAGAGATTTCTTTGTCCAGAGTGTGCATTTGCAGAGAGGAAAGTGTACCTTTCTTCACCGACTTGCTATTGCTGTCAAGCTGATGTGCTTTACAAGTACCACAATATGCTGTTATGTTTCAGTAGAGTACTGTCCTGTAATTTGACAGGGCATTGAGTTGAAACTGTACCCTAAAGGGTGGCAGGAACTAAAATATACTGAGATTGAAGAATTGGAATTGAATTGGAGAGGTGATGAGAGCAGGAATTGCAGTGGCATTGGGTGTTTGTCTTCAGTTATCCCTGCATAGATTGGGCAAAAGGCATTGTTGGCAAGTGACACACAGATGATGCTGAGATCTCCTTTGTCTGCGTGGGAAGGCTAGAAAAGAAAAGCAGCCTTTGGTAAAAGCAGCCCTTAGTTTCCTGTCAGTTTGTGTCCCAGACCTGGTTTAAAATCACTCTGCCTGTAGAAGAGCTGCCCTGTAATTGTGTTCACATTCCCCACCCACACCCACGAGCAAAAAAGTCCCCAGATTTTCTGTAGCAGTGCTTGGCTTCTGAAAGGGAAATGGCATCAAAATGAGGTTTCTTTAGAAAGAAAGAGTCAGACAAGATAAGAAAACATTACATCTGCTGTGGAGGTACCTGAGGGACACAGCAGGACAACACAAGGCATAGATTGTACTGAGATGGCCATGAGAAAAATGAATGGAAGACAAAACAGATGAACAGCAGGGAAAGGGCAGTTGCTGAAAACAAGAGACATTCTTCAAGCGACACAAACCTGTAGCTGGTTAGATTGAAGGATCAAGTGAGCACACTCTGGGATGACTTCACTACTTGTGAAGAATATATGTAGTTTTTGCAACAAGAAGTCCTGTCCTGTAAACCTTCAGAAAGTTGAAGGTGTCACAAAGTGTGTGGGGAAGGTAACTTGACCAACACAGTCTGCCTAGGTTTTGAAAATGTTCTTTGGGAAACTGAAGAGTGGTGGGACCTGAGTGAAGGTCCTGATGTGGATAAAGTGCTGGTTAAAGAATGGGAGTATTTGGTGAATCTTCACAATCAGAAGCAGAGCTCTGCAGGCATCTGCACTGAGAGCTCAGAAATTACCTGGGAAAGGGGGTGAACAGTGATGTGATGGTTTGTTGATAACTAAATTATTAAAGATAAGAGAAAAGGGAGATAGACTGTCCTTGGACTAAAGGAGAACTTTAATGAGACAAAGTGACTGAGCAGTGAAGTGGCAGGTAAAATTCACTGTAGTTGGTGTGTGCTCGTTTAAAGATAAACCAGCAGGAGGAATGAATCCAACTCACAAACAGATTATAAATCAGAATTATAATTTAGTAAAAAGATCACAGTCAGTACAAGGGTACAGAGGAGGATGTCCCTTTAACCCACAAAAAAACAAATGTGTAACCCAACAGCCCGGTGCACAAACAGAATGGTGATTGTCAGCCTGTGTGCTGAGCACCACCTGGCTCCCCTGAGTACAAAGTAAGAGGAAAGAAGAAACCTGTTGGTGAGGATGATGGTCCCTGTCCAGTTGAGAGTGGCAGTCACAGTCCTGCTGAGGGTCTGGTCTTCCTCTGGATCTGACCAGCACTCCCCAGTCCCAAAACCCCAGTTTATATGTGCTTAGGCTCAGGTGGGAGTGCCCAGTACCTCCCCCAGGGCAGGGAGTTTCACAATGGGTGATTTACACTCTGACATATTTTTGGAATCCCTGATGGCCCATTAGCAGACATGACCCCTCAGGCTGGGTGTGGAGGTGCTGATGGCTCTCCAGAGGGGCGTTATCACACTGAGTCACTGATGTGAAGACAGGAAACCTTTCTTATCTTACAGGAGTTCCCAAACACCCAGCTTGTAGCCTGAGGAGTCGGGTGTGCCTCAGGCAGCTACTGCAAATGATCCATTGTTAGCAGTTCATGAGGGGACCAGGTGGAACTCTTTTCTGTGGGGCAGGCAGTCTCTTTTCTGGTTCCGTGGTTAAAAAAGAGAGAGGAGGTGATCCCTCTGAGGCACAGGGTTGGTAGATGAAAGAAAAATTCCAAGATTTTAAATCCGTAACATGGTGTTATATGGAAAATGATGTATTTCAAGCTGTCAATATCAAGAATTTGGTTTTATGTCAATGGCTTTGTGAAAACTTACGCTCTGCTGTCCATATGTGTCAAAAATCAGATCACGTTTTAGGAAGCAAACTCGAGAGTAGATGCTGTTGCTGTGCAGATCCATGTCTTGCCACAGCTTGAGTATCATACACAGTTCTGGTCTCCCCATCACAAAACCATAAAACTGAACTGGAATAATTCAGAGAAACACTGAGGAAGATCAGGGGTCTACACCACTTTCTGTGTGGAGAAAAGCTGAATAAACTCTTCAGCTTGAAATATAAAAAACTAAGGGACAGTTTGATAGAGGTTTTTACAAGATCTTGAGCAGTCAACACAGAGTGGAAACTGTTCACTTCTCTGTTTACCAGCATGAGGCCTGGGGCTGTCAGATGAAGTCAGTGGGAATAGGCAAGCTAAATGAGATGATTCTTTGTGTAGGTAAGAGTATTTGGAAGAGAAATCTACTGTTAGAAAATCACATCTGGCTGGAAAAATCCCTTTTGGTGGGAATGGTAGGTGCCTGGAAGAGTATTTAGGGTAGAGGATTATATTACCCAGATCTTACTCTTTCTTAAGCAGCCCTGTGTGGTGATGCTTGGAGACAAAATAGTGGGATAAATGGACTTTTGGTCTGAACCAGTACTGCCCTTCCCCTGTTCTTACAGCTGCTGCTGTACTGGGTAAGCTTCATGGCCAAAATGAGGTCTAGCACTGGCGTTTGTCCAAGCACTGGAAGTTCTGGGAACCAAGACTTGTTTAAAAATGCCATTTTCCTTCTGCACACCTCTTTTGTTCATTCTGACAGTCTGGGAATATCCCACAAATGCTTTAATTTCCTTGAATCTGTAGCTTTATGTTTACAAAAGTAAGGGGATTGGAAGTCACACAGTGACTTTTGTAGGAGAGTTTCAGAAATGATGTGGAAGAAGACGACAGATGGAAAGAATAGAGTTTCTTTTTTTTTGTGGAAAGAAATAGCAGGCTTACTCCTTTTTTCTTTTTTTTTTTTCAGTGGGTATTTTTAGAGTAAACTCATAGAAAACAAGCTAAGCACTTTGAATTTTTAGGTTTTCTTCTATTTAGAAGTTAGGTCCCACTAAATGGACATTAATCTTTTCCTATTCTTTTCTATACAAGTGAAACTGTAATAGTGGGTGAGTGGAGGGGGTGGATACAGCCTTGGCTGAGTGCTGTGCAGCATATCTAGACATGATCCTTACTGGTGCTGAGCTCTGACTTCTCTGCAGATGTGCCATAGCTCTTGGGATCCAGTACAAGGTTGCAGAGATTTCACAGTCCCTTCAGATCCATGTGTAGGATGTGTTTGGGAGCACTCTGTCACTGCTGTGTCCTGTCAGATGGCCTCAGGTTCTAGTGGGATGTGAGTGCAAGGCAACAACTCTGGTTTTGGCCTTGTGTGCTGCTTTTAAAGACTGACACTCTTGAAACCAGAGGTATTTGCTGTCCATTTTATTCTTCTGTCCCAGCTTTTACACTCTGCCCTCCTTTTCTCACTGACTGCAATGCTTATGCTGTCATTCCACCTGCTCTTCCCTTTCTCTGACTGTTCTGTCTGCTGTCCAGTGAGGACACAGTGATTCTTCCCCACTCTAATCTCCATCACTTGATGATCAACAGATTTTTGTCATTTCTCTCTGCCTTTCTGTACTTGCATACAGATGCTGCTGCCATGAGGTCTGCCACAACCCTAGCTCCTGGTTTTTTCCCTATAGTCCACGGAGCACAGGAGCTCCTCTTGAGCTGTTCTCCCTGCTCCAAACAACCTTTCTGAGGATGAGGCTCAGGGAATCTCAGAGATGGTTTGGCTCTCCCTGCACAACCTTGCAGCACCAGGAGGCAGCACTGGCTGTTTCCAGCAGTGTTCAGGCTGCTGTTCAAGGCTCATCAGTCACCTCTTCCATTGGATGACTTCATCAAGTGTTTGCTTTGTAAACAGTGTCTGGGCCTCTAGCCACCTATAACTTCCCACACACACACCCCCCTTCACCTTCTACCTTCCTCTTGCACTTTGAGCCTGTGTAGCACTGGTTGAACAGTTTCCCGAGCCTCCTTCTCTACTCTTTGCACTGTTCCTCCAAGATACCTTGTTTTCCCTGTCTTCCATAGCTCTCCCATACCTTCCAGCTTAGGTTGCTCAGCTATGACACCCACTGTAGAGATTTCTCTGTCCCCTTGCCTCACCTTTTTCACATAAGACATGCCTGACCCCCCCCATTCTTGCAGGGAAGCAAGAAACGGCCATTTCTCCACCCCAGAGAATCCTGAATGGGTCTATTTTGAATATGACCTGAATGTGTCTCTTCTTTGAGCTGTGAGTTGCCCGTGGACAGCTTTGTGGCAGTGCACATTGTCCCGTTTCCCCCAGCTGTCCCTGTTGCAACTGCTGCAGACTGTGTTGTGTGGTGTGTCTCACAGGTCGATTGCGTCAGTCTGTGTGGTGACACCAGCGCAGCCACAGAGGAGAAAGTGCAGATGGCCTTCACCCAGGCCCAGCAGTACCATCCGTGTGTGCTCCTGCTGAAAGACATCGAGGTGCTTGGCAGAGACCGAGATGGGCTAAGAGAGGATGCCAGGGTCATTGCTACTCTGAGGCAGCTGCTCCTAGACAGAGACTCAGCACTGAGGTATGGACCCTGCATGTCTGCTGTGGGCATTTGGGGTAGTTGTTTGCTCCTGCCATTCCCAGGGCAGCAGTCACTGTTACATCAAGGTAACTGATTGCTAGTGTACCCTGTTTTATTTTTAATCCAGTGGAGTCTCTCCCAGCCTTGTTTTGTTTACTTCAGAGGTCCCTCGTTCTTCCAGCTTAATGGCAGAGGCAGTCAGGAAGCTTTGTTGTCTGAAGCTGCTTCTTGAGTTGCTCAGATGAGTAAACCATGTGTGTTCGCTCTGAGACATTCCAAGGGTCTCAGTGACCCCAGAATGGAGCTAGATTCCAGGAGAATCTTGAGGCTGATGACATGTAGCAGGGTGAAGGAATGTCACTTGAAGGGCCTTGACTTGGAGACAGAACTTACAGAGCAGTTCAACAGCAAACTGGAGCAGAGTGGCTGTAAGACACTTAGGATAGCATGTGTGTATTTATTGGAGAAAGGCCTAGCCATTGGAGAGTGAGTTGGTGTATGTGATGCCTATGTAAGAGGGAAGCTTCCACAGAGCTGCGACCATAAACTGTGCCTCTTTTCTCAGCAGCCACCCTGTCCTGGTGATTGGCACAACCTGCAAGCCCCAGGATGTTCCTACAGACTTGCAGACAGCTTTCCTTCACGAGGTGAAAATCGAAGCCCCTTCAGAAGAGCAGAGGAGGTTGATGCTGAGCATGCTGACTGCCAGTCTGTCTCTGGGCAAAGAAGTGAGCCTATCCAAGCTGGCCCGCAGGACTGCTGTGAGTGAAGCTACAGTAGCATGTGGAGATGGGCAAGCTGGGAGTGCTGGGCCAATCTCCCCTACCTGGCCTTGAAGAAAGGGAGTAATTTGTACAGCCCAGGCAACTTTTTCAATGGTTAACCCTGGTTGTCAGACATCAACTTTAAGTGCAGATTTCTAGTGCCTGAGGACTCCACACCTTCTGCAGAGGTGTTGGCTGATGTTCAGCTTGGCTACAAGACAGAACAAATAGAAACAAAAAAGGAGCTAGAGCCTTTAATCAGGGCACAGAGGTTCAGAGAACATTTCTGCAAGGAACTTCTCCCCAGGCACCTTTTAAGGCCTACCTGGAACTGTGGTCAGGGACTGAACTGTTGCTCTTTGTTTCCACATTCACAGGGTTTTGTGCTGGGAGATTTCTGTGCCTTGTTGTCCCACAGCAGCCGGGCTGCTTGTACCCGCATCCAAGCCTTGAGGTAGCACAGACAACAGGGCAGGAGGTGGGAGAGGGCAGGGGCTGCAACCAGCCTGATAATGCCAGGAGTGGGGCAGAGCCTGAGTCTTTCCCTTTTTTTTTTACCCTCAGTTTTCCAGATGGACTGAGCGAAGAAGTGGAGAGAGATTTTTGCACTGCTGGGTTCCCCGTGCTTGAGGAGGATTTTAGTGTTGCACTGGATCAGCTGCATGACACCCACTCTCGGGCAGTGGGAGCCCCAAAGGTAGGATGCTGGGGCGCAGGAAGGGAGTTGGTTCTGCAGAGCTGTTGGCTCGAGATGCCCGTCACAGGTCTTACAGGGCTGTGCTCTGGCATGTTGCTTCCTGCTCTGTCCTTCCATGTATTCCCCCAGCTTTAAGTGGGAAACAATCCCCTGTGGGCTTTCCCCCAGTAGCACTTTTGGCTCTTGGATTTGAATTTGGCAGGAAAGCTCCTGCCATACTAATTGCAGACCACTCAGTTGGCTGGTGTCATAGGGTTTGTATCTGTGCAGCTCAGCCTTTCAAGAGGCAAGGGCTGGTTGCCTTGCTGAGGTCTCCCCAACCACCTGGCCTGTAGGTGCAGAGAGGCTGTGGCACAGGCTGGTGAGGTTGTTTCTCCACATGTGTGAAAAGCCTTAAACTTGATCCCTGGCCTTGGATGTTGCTTGAGCTGACATGGGCTTTCTGACAGCCAGGCAGTTTGAAGAGCTTGGGAGTTCTTCAGGTAAAGTCACATGGAGAGTCCCAGAAAACCAGCAGAGTCAGCTTGTCAGAAGGGGTGTGATCCACCTCTGGCAGCTTAGCACCCAGGGAAACAGCATTTGGGGTAACTCTTTGCTGGGAAATGTGGTATTAGGACCAAGCAAAGTGATCAGAACCTCTTTTCCATGCCTGTGAATGCAAATAACTGAGCTCAGCATAGGGCAGGAAACCTTGGCCTTGGAGCAGTTATTCTGACACCTTCCCCAACTGCCCATTTGCAGTCCCGCCCTAACAAGAAAACACCTTCCTGGTGTCATCATCCAGGAGCTACTCCGGCACTTAATTAATTCATAAATTCACTAGAAACTGAAGTGAACTCTAATTTGAAGTTTTTTCCAAGCTAGTTGTAAGACAAATAACCATAGAGCATGTTCAGCAGTGAACTGTATGAATGGGAGCTAATTTTGTTTGTTTTCTACATTCCTTTATTGATTTAATAATTGGTTGCGGTTCAGAAAGCCCATTAGCAGACCTGGACACTCTCAACATACATTGCTTTCAGTTTCCTGCTTTCCTTTCCTGGTTAGTCACACACTTGTTTGCAGTTACAGCTTCAGCCTTCTAGAGAGAACAAATTCTGAACCTCCAGTTGCTAGCAGTGTCTGCAACATGTCCTAGACTTACAGTGTGGAAGAAGAACCTCACTGCAGTTTTCCAGCTCCTGTCCTGATGTCTGCAGAGCTGTTTCTAGGGAAGTAGTAGAAGCAAGAGTGTAGAGGAAAGGGCAGCTCTTCCATTCATTGGCACTGCAGAGGGAGGGCCTGTCACCTTTTGCTTTAATAGTTTTCTTTTCTGGAAATTCTTGTTTTGTTTGACCTGATTTTCCTGGTGGACTTGCCGGACAGCTAGAGAAACAGCATGAGATAACATAATCTCAAGTAGCATGGGAAGGAGTTCCAAACTGGCTGAGGGGGAAAGAATTTTGCCCTAGCGTATTTTTAAACTCGCTGTTTGCACTGGCACCTGTTCTCCACCCGGCCAGCAGCTGAGGGGGAACGTTCTGGGACTTTTCCTTTCTCTGCGTATTCCCGGGAGAGCTGCTCTGACTCTCAGGAGGATGTGTCATGCAGACTGTGGCATTTCAGCTATCTCTAAAGCTGCAAGCAGAGCAGCAGTATCCTCCAGGACTGTTTTGCTCAGCACAAAATAACCAAAGTGGCATGGCTCACCCGTCTCAGGTTTGCTGTCATTCCTCTGTTTGCCATGACCCCTTGCGTGTCTGCAGCTGACCCCATCCCTATCTATTTCGTGTGAGCACACATGGACTTTGCTCTTGCATCCCCCCTTTCAAAAGCAGCGAGTGTTCCGTACACTGCCCTCCGGGATGTCTGTCTCTTACTTCCTCGTTTACATCACAGAGGTCCTGGCAGCCCAGATTCTGTCCATCTGGAAGGTGTGAAACCCTTGCACAGTGTCACTGCCTTGGCAGACAACGTGCCCTGAACACAAGTAGCTAGGTCCAAATTTCCATTTTCTTCATAAATTTTTTGTTCTTTCTTAATTTTTACCTTCCCTCATGCATCCCAAGGGCTATCTGCAGCAGGACTGTCTCCCCACAAGGCTGCAGGCAACCCTGACGATACTTTCCCTGGGGTGTTTTTGCTGACAGATGATAGGAGGTGTGATGGAGAATTGGAGATGAGGCGCACGCTGTCAGTGCAGCATGGTCGGGCACATGTGCAGTTTGTTCTCCCCATTGCAAAGCTCAGAAGGGGGAAAATGTGGGTGCTGGATACTGGAGCAAGAGCTGCCCAGGCATTCCCAGGGCTCAGGAAGAGATGCTGACAGGGATTCTCCCTCTCTTGGTAGATCCCCTCGGTGTCCTGGCAGGATGTTGGTGGGCTGCAAGAGGTGAAGAAGGAGATCCTGGACACTATCCAGTTGCCCCTGGAGCACCCCGAGCTGCTGTCACTGGGTCTGTGCCGCTCTGGTCTGCTGCTGTATGGGCCTCCAGGGACAGGGAAGACCTTACTGGCAAAAGCTGTGGCAACAACGTGTGCCATGACGTTCCTTAGGTGAAGAGTTGGGGAGGGTCGAGCAATGGGACTGACTTCTGGCAGGGGATGGGCATCCTTTAACTGGCTCCCTCTTCTCCCTGCCCCACAGTGTGAAAGGGCCAGAACTCATCAACATGTACGTTGGGCAAAGTGAGGAGAACGTGCGCAATGGTAAGGATGTGCATCCTGCTTCTGCCTTTGGGAACACTGGGCTTTTCCTAGTGCTGGGGGGCAGGAGGTAGTGCTTAAACACCTCTTCCCAACTCCCACCCACAGCTCTCAGCCAGGGCATGAACCCAACTGTCTCCTACACCCAATCCATTCCCTGCCTTGCTGAGCTTCCTCTCCTGCTCTCTCTGCTCCTGTTACTCTTGTCCCTGGTGTTACCAGCGGGACAGCAGCCCCTCAGAGGCACAGCTGAGCCTTGGGTCCCATTCTGCAGGGTGCTGCCTGTCCCCAGTCTAATGAGCCACTCAGGCAGAAGCAGTTGGTGGTAGTGATACAGTGGGCATCTGGTTTCCATCCACAGCTCTTCCCTGCTGGGAAGGTAGCAGGTCCCATTGCTGTTGACTGCTCCTCCAGGTCTTTTTCACCTTTTATGCTGTCTCCTCTCAGTGTTTGCCAGAGCCAGGGCAGCTGCTCCCTGCATTATCTTCTTCGATGAACTGGATTCCCTGGCCCCCAGTCGTGGGCGAAGTGGAGATTCAGGGGGTGTCATGGACAGGTGAGTGAGCACCATGTGTCCTTGGGAGAGCAGCATACCTGCCTCAGCTGCTGGGGATGCATAGGATTGCCCTGCAAGGCAGAGTCCATCCCACCTCTCTCTACTTTTTCCCCTCATGGCTCCCTTAAACTCATCTGCATGGCCTGTCTTCTCTCTCTGAACATTAGTACTGCTGTTTGCATTGCCTCAGATTCCCGATTGCCCAAGCTTGTTGTGCAAACATTTGGTTAAGACAGTTTCCTCCATCTGCTTCTGTGGCTGCCAGGTGCTCCCTTTGGCCTCTCCATGGTCATCCTTCACACCCCTGCCATGCTCTCCTCCTGTTAACTGCTGTTTCCCTGCGGTGGGAAACCTCTCAGCTGCTTCTGCTAGAAGCAAAGTATATACAGCTTAGAGATTCCCAGAAACAGGGTTATTTCCCCCAAGTCTCTTCTGCTGAGCAGGTAGTCCCCATCCAGTCTTTCTCTTCATCCATGAGAGGTTCTCCAGAGTTTTCCAGTGACACCATATGCTCCTGGCATCCAGCTTCAGCCACAGAAACCACTGGCTCTGGAAAAGACCGGGTATGGTGCCCATTGATTGCCTCAGGTGATCTCAGAACCTGGTGGAGATATCCCTGTGCCAGGAGGCCTGTGCAGCACTGGAATACTGTGTTTGCCAGACCAGCTTAAGCTGCAGAACTAGACCTGCAACGTGTGCTGTTTACTGATCTGAGGACTGGAAGTGTCCAAGGCCAGATTGGACAGGACTCTGAGCAACTGGTCTAGTGCAAGCTGTCCCTGCCCATGGTCGGGGGGCTGTAACTAGGGGGTCTTTATGGTCCTTTCCAACCCAAACAATTCAGTGATTCAGTGACTGTTTGGCAGCATGGTTGGCCTACCAGCATGTCCCTGGCATGGACTGCCAGGACAGTTTTGCAGCTGGACTTGCTGGGCAGTACCACAAGGTGAGGAGAGCTAGGCCTGGCCGGCACATACGAGTGGGAAACTTCAGCCACAGCCATGCCTGCCTGCCTGTGTTTGGTCTGTGTTGCCAGTGTCAGATAGCAAGTATAGGCACACGTGGCCATACTGAAAGGGTTCAGAGCTGAGCACAGACCTGAAGGACTGTCTGGGTACCAGAGTTTGGATTCACTATGCAGTGAACCCACACGCTTACTCTAACAGAAAATTCTGGATGGCTTTGTCAGGGCTCTTCAGGTAAGAGAAATAGGAGCTGAAGTCCAAGAAATGGACCTGCCAGTGGCCCCACTTTTTCCTCTTTTCATTGGTTGCTGAGGGAGACAGTGGGTGACTTGCCAGGGCCTAGTTGTGAGCATCTTATCTTGTTCCCTGCAGAGTTGTCTCACAGCTCCTGGCAGAGCTTGATGGCCTTCACTCCACCAGAGATGTGTTTGTCATTGGAGCTACAAACAGGCCTGACCTCCTGGACTCAGCTCTGCTGCGGCCAGGCAGGTATGTTACATCCTACCCTGCCTTGCTCCAAGGTAGTTCTGCAGAGCTCCTCAGGCAGTGATGAGCTGGACTGTGTCCCCACCATGTTCCCTCACAGAGATTGTTCCTAAAGCCCCCTGGCCCTGGCTCATGGGGGAGATAAGGAAGCCAAGAGGAGGTCTGTGCCCGTGGCTGTAGCAGCAGCACAAGATATCTGTTTCCCCTACTGCTCTGGTTACTGCCCCAGCAGCACAGCAAGGCAACTAGGCACCTGCTGTGGCACCAAACTAGTGGGAGGAATTGGCCCTCCAGGGCCTGTTCTGGAGACCTGCTCCCAGCTGGTCCTCAAGGCTGTGTCTTGCCCATTCTGGTGCAGGACTGTGTATCAGCTGTTGTTGGACCCTACATGTTTCCTGTCAGCCCGTTTCTCCAGCTTGCTCCTGTCCTGAAGAGCGGTCCTGCCCTCCAGCACACTGACTGCTTCCCCCTAGGCTTTGTATCATCCATTAACTTGGCAGCAAAAGGAGCTCTCCCAGGGCTACTCTTCAGTTTCTGGTGCACAGGGCTGAGCACAAGTGGCAGGTGTGCCTTGGCCTGTTCTTGACTGTCTTCTCTTGCCTGACAGGTTCGACAAGCTGGTCTATGTGGGCATAAATGAAGACCGGGAGTCACAGCTGCAGGTGCTGAGTGCCATCACTAGGAAGTGAGTGACCCTGTGCTCTTGCAGCAGTCCTCCACGACCCTCCAGTGGGTTGCAGCCTTCCTGGGGTTGATGCTTAGTATGCTCCAGCTTGGCTTCATGTCTGAGTCCTGGACAGCACTTGAGGTCACTGACGCACAGCCAGCAGGTGGGGGAACAGGATAGAGTAACTTCCAGAAGCAGAACTAGGACTGGTTTTCCAAGATGGGAGCAATTCAGCCTGGCTGTCCAAGTTGAAGGAGTTAGTAGTTTTCCAGCCACTGTGCCCATATGCTCTTCTTCAGCAGCTCAGCCAAATCCTAACAGTGTGATGAGACTGCAGTGCAGCTGCATGATAGGAAGCTCCCATTTGCATTTTGCAAGAATTCCCCTGCCAAGAATTCTTAGCCAGAATTCCCTTTGCTAATCCAAGGGTGAAAGCGGTTCCATTCATCACACTGTATCCTCCTGTGATGCTCAGGGGTGTTCAGCCTGTGCTCCATGTATCTTTCCAATCTCTGGTTGTGTGGAATCACTGAGCAGCAGTTTGGCTGCTTCCCCAACTGCTCTGAGCTCCTGAGAGCACCTCTGAAGGGAGAAGAGCAAGCCCTGCATTCAAGTGCAGAGGTACCACCCACCACAGCTGAATGAGTGGCTGTGACTGATCCTGCAGGGACTCAGTCATGGATAGATGTCATGGACAACTGTGCTTGCTGCTGCCTGTGACAGTGAGTGAGTAGGAGAGGCAAGAGTGTGGGCTGGCTGCAAGCAGCTTGTCACATCATGTGTCTTGGCAGCCTTGCCCACCAGCAGTGTGCTGGTCATGCTGAAGGAGGCTCACTGTCTGCAGCGTGGCTCTGATGGGATGGTTTGGTGGTACAGTGGTTTGTACTGTCTGTAATTAAACATGTTCTTACCCAGCCCTGGCTCTAGGCTGTTCTCAGGCATGTGGAGCACTTAATTTATCTAAGTGAAAAGTCAAACACCAAGTGCATAAACAGATGGTGTTCTAGAGAGTTCATCCTGCACCATGGCTCCAAGACTGCTCCGTACATACTTTGTGCTTCCTAACAGGTGCCCACAACCAGAGAGGCCCAGAGAAGTTGTGGGTGCCTCATCCCTGGAAGTGTTGAAGGCCAAGGTGGATGGGGCTTGGAGCAACCTAATTTAATAGAAGGTGTTTCTGTCTGTGATGGGGGGGAAGTGAAACCAGATGATCTTTAAGGTGTCTTCTAACCCAGGCAGATCATGCTGTGCTGTGATGCTGTGATTCAAAGTTTCCTCTGGTTCTGGAAAGAGGATTGTGCTGCAGGGATGTTTCAAAGAGAGGTGATTGTATTGAAAAGACACAATAAACAATTTTGGGGGTTTTTTTAGTATGCAGAGCACAGTCTGGAAGCAGCTAAACATGGGTGCTCTGGTTCTTCCACCCAGTCACACTGAATGCCTCAGCTTTCCCCATCTCTTTTTTCTGTGGTTTTTACACCTGCCTTTTTCTTTCTTGGCAGGTTTAAACTGGATCCCTCTGTGAATCTCACCACCATCCTAGAAAAATGCCCAGCTCAGCTGACAGGAGCAGACATCTATGCCCTGTGCTCAGATGCCATGATGTGCGCTGTCAAACGCAAGGTGGAATGGATTGAAGAAGGTAGGAACACTGCCCTTACTTGTTCCATGTGTTGGAGCAGCCCAGCACAGGGGCAGAGAGGGGAGTTACCACTGCTAGTAACTGGGATGTGTGAGAAGACCCTCGTCAGCTTTGGAACCACAATGCTGGGCTCTGGGTTACTGGCAGACAGGCAGTTTCTACAGATGTGGCTCTCTTCACCCCCAGTGCTTGGCCTCAGGGGGAAAGAGAGAGACACAGGTTTTTGTTGCAGTTTCTGGTGGCCAGAGAGTGGGCCATTGGATCTTGCCAGCTGTCCCTGCATTTGTCTCTCGGGCCTTTCCTGTTCTTTCTCTCATGCAGGGCTGGATACTGAGAGCTCTGCTCTGATCTTGGCCATGGAAGACTTTCTGCAGGCTGCTGCGAGGTTGCAGCCATCAGTCTCTGAGCAGGAGCTGCTCAGGTACAGACTCATCCAGCAGAAGTTTGCTGCCTGCTAATGCTCAACAGAGCTGGGACTGGAGGAGTGATGAGAACAGGCACAAAAAGGCACCCACATGCTCTTCTCTGATGCCTCCTGGGCCCCCTTCTTTCAAGCTTGGGTGGAAATAGTGGCCGTGCAGCTTCCTGAGCCAAAGCCTGGTGGAAATGCTGCTCTGCTCAGCCAGGAGGGTGGTGGGTTCTGTAAGGGTCCCTCATGTCTGGTGCAGCACATTGTGGCTGCTGAGAGAGGGAGCATGGATGACTTCCTCCTGGGGAGGAAGCTGAACCCCATGTTGTGGGCCATGTAGGCGTGTCTCCATGGGTGACAGTGCACTGGTGGGGGAACAAGGCTCAAACTGCACCCAGTGTGGCAGCAACTGCAGGGCTGGAGGCAGCTGCCTGTTGGGCTGTCAGCCCCCCGTGACGGGTGCTGGCTGGAGAGCAGCAGGATACTGCTGCTCCAGCTGGCCTGGACTTAATGTAGTATCAGAATAAATACAGGTTTTTCAGCACTAGGTATTCTCTGCCTGACCTCAAGTTGTTGCTTGCTGATGGTGGCTGTAAGCTTGGGAAGGTCCCCACAAGCCCCTGGGTGGGCTGGGTGTTGCAGAGAAATCATTGTCCTGCAGGTAGAGGGGCGAGCACATCCACGAGCTGGGCTGGGACCACTCTCATCCCATCAGAATGGCTGGAGCTCATGGTAGATGAGGAGAGCCTGAGGGAATGGGGCTTGCTTTGCTAGGAGTTGGGCTCCCTCTGCAGAGGGAGACCAGTCTTCCTGGAGATGCTGGGTGACAAGACATGAGGCAATGAGGCCAAGTGGCAGCAAGGAACTTCCCAGTGGATAAGAGGAAAAACTTGTCTCAGGGAGAGGGAGGGCTTCAGCCTTGGAAATACTCAAACCTTGGCTGGAGCAGCCTAGAGCTGCCCTGTCTGCACAAACTTTTGCTGAGCACCAGTTGGCCTATACTGCCCCCCAAGTCCCCTCTGACCTCCCTCTGCAGCCTCACGGCCTTTTACTAAGGGTGCCAAACAAATGGCACCTGAGCTGTGTGTGGCTGCCAGCTGGCCAGAGCTGCTGCTCCCACATGCCTGCAGCTGCTCCAAGCCCTGGGGCAGTCCCACATCCCCCCAAGGCCCATGTGTGCCCCAACCCGAGGGGTTC
This sequence comes from Scytalopus superciliaris, assembly GCA_013400415.1. NCBI lineage: Eukaryota > Metazoa > Chordata > Aves > Passeriformes > Rhinocryptidae > Scytalopus > Scytalopus superciliaris. The sequence continues at coordinate 57,683 of VXBX01006023.1, read as the reverse complement.
CTGGTGCTGGGCTTTGCCCTGCTTCTCTTGGCACTGAGCCTGCTGGCAGCTGGATCCCTGGGCCAGGGGCTGTGGCTGTGAGGGCCTGCTCCCCACTGAGCTCCTCTGGGAAGGACTGGTTCCCCAGCAGCTTCTGGCATTCCACATGTACAGCTGCAGCTGGTGCATGCCTGGAGTCCTGTTGCTCCAGCTCTGGCACCTCAGCGTGTCCAGGCAGAGCTGTCCCTGACCACACTGCACTGAGCTGTGCTGCTGGATCTGGGTGCCACATCTTCCCCAGGGTGGAAAGGAGGGAACTGCAGCCACAGCAAAAGCACTGGTGGAGACTCCAGTGTAAAACCTCCAAGTATGGAGCCTCTCCACCCCGGGAGCTCCAGTGGTGGGGTGGATACCCCAGGATGGGGCTGAGGGGTGCCAAGAGAAGGAGTCAGCAGCTGGTTGGGAGGTGCAGGGGAGAAAACTGGTTGCAGCACACTCCTGTGAGCAGTGCTGCAGTGGGCCTGACAGGAATGTGTAACCACCTGCGAGCCAGTTCACCCTTGCCTCCGCTTCGAGAGGGTCCCCAAACCCCACACCACAGGCATGTCTGGCACATGCAGCTGGGGGCTTGGAGGTGAAGCTGTAGCTGCACCCACCCCAGGCTGAGCACCTCCTTCCCCAGAGTGCTGAGACGGCTGTGGCTGTGCCCCTCACCCCATACCCTGCCCATACAGGGACACACGGACCATGATCTCCAGTAGCTCTCACAAGTGTTCTTAATTAAGGAGAGGCATCTCCCAGGCAGCTCTCAGCAATGCCCCCACCCCCTGCTTGTCCCCAGAGCTGCTCGCAGCTCTCAGCCACCACAGTCCCATCTCCGTGGGCCCCTCAGGCTGTCTTCTTCACGACATGGATGAAGTAGCAGGGCACGTGGGCCTGTCCCGGCGTGTAGGGCTGGAAGTCGCCCAGAACACTGTGCTGGCACTTTCCCTGGAAGGCACCTTTCAGGAGAGCTGTGAAGGCTTCCAGCCGGTGCGGGTAGTAGGAGAGCCGAAACTTGCTGCAAGGAGGCAATGCTGGTGAGGCAGGGGGACAGTGGGGCACAGTGCCAGCCACCCCCCGTGCCAGGAGGCACCTCTGCAGCCCCTCTCACCTCATCTCCGGGTCTGCCCCCACCTCAGTGGGGGGGACCTGCACCGTGTAGTCCAGGGTCACCATGTGTGCCTTGTTGTTTACCAGCAGCACTGAGGTGGTGATGTCCTTGGTCAAGTCACTCTGGGAGACCACAGGAGGACTCAGTGGCCCCCAGCCTTGGCACAGCCCTCCTGCCTGCCGCACCTGGGGCCATGGGGCTGGGACAGAGGGGACTGGGTTGGGGCAGGGTCTGCCAGCTACCCACCTTGTAGTAGATGTTCTTGCCAGGCGGTGCACAGCCCGTGGCCAGGATGTGATCGTAGTTGCGGTGGTCAATGACCAGGACACCCCCAGGCCGCACCATGCTGGCAATGTTCCTCAGGGCCAGCTTGTGGTCACTCTGGTCCCCTGAGGAGGAAACGGTGGTGTCTCCAGGCACTGGCTGTACCCCATGGCACAGCCCACAGGGTCCCATCTTGCCCATACAGATGCAGACACACACATACATTCCCCCCTTCTCCTACCATCTCCCCCCCAGTCTCAGGCTGAAGAACCCACAGCCCCACCTATGACATGAGTTCAGGCATGTTCTCAGCCTCAGTAGGGCAGAGCATGCCACATGGGGAACCCATGACCTCACTTGTGGCACTAGTCTGGCTGTGCTTCCAGCCTTGCCAGAGCTGGGACAAAAATGCACACACCTCCTCCACTGCCACCATGGAACACAGTGGGCCCACTCATGTCACAAGCCGGGCCCCCCTGGAGATGCACCATGACACAGCAGCTCCACTGTGTGTAATCCCCTGTCCCGCTAATGGCAGGAGTCGGGGCACATTCTCAGCCTGCTGGGAGACTTTGCACACACAGGTACTTCCCCTGCCCTCCGCTGCCTCCAACTCACCTTTGAAATCGGGCAGGTGTGCAAAGGAGTTGCCGAGGCAGATGACTGCATCAAACCCATCCCCTGGCTTCTCCAGGTCCTTCTCCAGCGTGAGCCAGTTGGCTTCCTCGATGACTGTAGCACAGGGAGATGGATGAGGGCAGGGATACCCAACAGCCTCCCCTGCCTGCAAGACCCCATGCCAGCACCACCCAGCCCTTCCCCGGCCCCTGCGGGTGCCGGCTCTAGCCCGTGGCCAGTAGCCAGGCAGGCGAAGCCCCCGGTTTGGGTTTGCCGAGCACTGGCACCGGCGGGTCCCGGCTGTCCCTGCCCAAGGCCGCCCGGCCGCGGCAGCCCCAGAAGCAGCAGGCGAGAGGGGCACAGGGCAGCGCCTCCAGCGCCGGGCGGGGTGTCCGTGTCCCCGCGCCCCTCCCGGTCCCCACAGCCCCGCACCCCAACGGTCGAAGGGCTCCTCTTTGCGCCGCTCCCAGCGCTCCTTCAGCGCGTACTTGAGCATCTTGTCGCTGGCGTCGACGCTGGTCACCTGGAAGCCCTCCTCGAGCAGCATGATGGAGTCCACCCTGGGGACACGGCTGTCAGCGGGGCCGAGCTGAGGGGGCCGGGAGGGCTCGAAGGGAGGGGGGCACGGGGGACGGCCCCGGGCAGGGGGAGGGGACC
>VXBX01006023.1:37388-50809 GCA_013400415.1 Scytalopus superciliaris | reverse complement strand
CGGCCCGAATCCCACCGTCCCCAGAGCCCTCCCCGGCCCTGGAATGCCGGGAGCCTTCCCCCGAGCTGCCGTAGCGTCCCTTCCCACCCTCCGGGTAATTCCTGCGTCTGACAGAAACGTGGCAGCCCCTGCCTCTTGTCCCCCCAGCGCGAGACTCCCACCCTACAGCCTCCCTGGGTCTCTCCCTGCCTCCTGCATTTGGGGGTCCCCTCTCCTGGCTCCAAGTATTTTGGGTGCCTTCCACACCCCTAGGCCAAACCAGGGGGACTTACCCTCAGGGACTGGCATCTGCCCAGGCCCTCAGCTCTGGGCGAGGAGGATGGAGGTGAGGAGGGCATTGGAGAGCACAACTTTCAGCAGCACCACCCGAACAGCCACGAGCAGAGCTGCCAAAGCATGGTCTGGGAACACTGCAATAGAAGGAGGGGGTGATGCCTGCCACAGAAACTGCACAGCGCCCACATCCCCTCCAGGCCTTACTATGGGCAATTTGGGAGCCCTACACGTCCCCAAAGTCACCTCCTGTCACCCTCATGCTGTCCCTGAGGGCAGGCTAGCTCTGACCCAGCTTTTCCATTCTCCCCAAAATGGAGCTTCTCTCCCTCTTCCCCAGTCCTATGATGCTCTGGGAAAATCCATCCCAAGCACCACACAGCCCCAGTTAAGCCCCTGCCAGGAGCCCAGCAGGGAGGGTTCTCCCCCCTGACTGACATTCCCACCATGGCAGGGGCCGGAGACTCACCGGCTGTGCTACCGGGACACAGCTCTGCCACCTCCTCGTTGCCTGTGGGATGAAAGAGCAGCTGGGGAGGCTCTGGCAGCCCAGCACCAGGTGTGCAGCAGGGCTGGCCACAAACCCCTTCCTGTGCCTGCCAATTGGGGCAGCAACGTTGGCCCGCAGGGCCTCACACCTGCTCCCTGCCTGGCCCCAGAGGCCCTGCCAGCCCCCTCCTCGGGGGGCACCGGGGCACCCACCAGGCTGGGCAGCAGCAGGCACGGCAGGCAGAGGGGGGGGCAGCAAGGTCATACCCATGATGCGGATGGGGCTGGAGCTGTGGGACGGGGAGGTCCTGTTGGCCCCGACATGGCAGGCTACCTCTCCCTCGGCCAGGGGGTCGTTGGAGAGGAGGGAGATGGAACAGACGGTGCCACCATCCTCTTGGGAGGTCCCATAGGCAAAGGAGGGCAGGACGCTGTCATTCCCGCTGGAGATCCAGACAGTGTGGCCGGAGCTGGGGGCCAGGTCGCTCACCACGCAGACCACCAGCCGCCGGCGCTGCCCGGCCACCACCATGCTCAGCGGTGGGGCCAGGGTGGGCAGCGGCACGGCTGCTCTGCCAACTGGGGAACACGGCTCTTAGGGGCGCTGCGTCCCGCACGCATCCCACCGGCTCGGCGGGGCTCGCTCTCCACCCGCAGGCCGGCCGGGGCTGCGGCGGGGCTTGGTGGGGAGTACTCACGGGGCAGCAGCGGGAGCAGAGCGGCGGTCAGCAGCACCCGGGNCCCCTGGCCGAGGTGCTGCTCATGGTGCGGAGCGGGCGGGAACCGCCGGGCGTGCGGCGCCCCCGCGCCTCGCCCACCGGGGACACCCCCACCGCCTCCCGCCTGCCGCCGCCCCACAAGCCCTGGGAGCGCCGCCCCGGCCCCGCCGCGCCCTGAGCACCTGCCCCGCACCCGGCCCCGCCACCGCAGGTGAGGTAGAAACGCACCCAAAAACTCTCGGGCACCTCTGCCCCGAGGCGGCCTGGGCGGGGGGGGAAACGGAGGGGCTGCCGTGCAGGGAGCGGGAGAGGATGAGCTCCCGTCCCGGTGTCCATGCTGCACGAGCGCGATTCAGGGTCAGAGCCAGGCCCGAAAGGCCTCTGCCTTCTTCTTCAGCCAGAGACAAACGCACCAAAAAGCACCCCAACCCCCAGCACTGTCCCACCACGCCGAGACAGATGCTGGGCTTGGTGACACAAAGCACTTCCAGGACACGACTGCCAGGGCAACCTTAATTATTTGCAGTCAAGGCTGTGGCTTTGTGCAGGAGAACTCTGTGCCTTCTTCTTCATGACTTAAGGAATATGCATGAAAATACAGCGAAACAAAACATATCCAATCACTTTAACACATACCCATCTATTAAGGCATACATTTTTCAAGGATTTTTCTTCAAAAAACAAAAAAATATATTTTTTTTTGTCATTTCCAGCATCCACTTCATGCTGTTTTATCACCTCTTCATCTCTGCAGCCTCAGCCAGCACTCAGAGACAAAGAACCCCATCACTGTCAACCCAGGAGCCCAGTGGGAGCAGTAATACTGCTTGATTTCCATACACATTTTGATAGCTTGCGAGCCTTTAGGAAATGCAAATGAACTTCATCAGAGGTATGTTTCCTCTCCCTACAGCCTTGTGACGACCCTATCTCAATACAAACATCAAATTAATCTTGCAAACATTAGAAGAACCTGAGAACTGGCTTAGCACTTGAAACTCTCAGAGGCCAAGGCAGGACTGACACGTGACTCCTCCAAGAGCAGCACTGCCTTGCTGAGGACAGAGCTACTCCACCTTGAGCTTTGTTTTTATGTTCATGGCTGCCAGCTCTGCCACAAAGTAACGGAAGACATGGGGCACAGGCACAGCCTCAATGGCGTCCACCTCACTGCAGACCGAGCAGGAGTACCTCCTGCTGCTTGCCACAGAGGAGTGGGGCAGTTTCTCCAGCACAGGAGATGTCATGCTGCCACAGCTTGTGCACACGTAGGCTATGGAGCCATCGGAGCAGTTGAACAGGCGGTCCTGCAGCAGGAAAGACGTGCCATGAGCCAGCAGAGCATCCCGTTCCATCTCGCCAAAGCGAATCCCACCTTCCACATTCCTCCCCTGGACAGGCTGGTTGGTGACAGCATCTCGGGGCCCCGTTGTTCTCACCTGGAACTTGTCGGAGACCATGTGGCGCAGACGCTGATAGTACACCACTCCCACAAAGATCTCTGCCTCCAGCTCCAGGCCACTGATGCCGCTGTACATCTTTTCTGTCCCAAAGAAGTTATAACCTGCGCTCACTAAAGTCTCACCAAAGTATTTCAGTGCAGACTTCTTCTCTGTGAAGGTGAAGGGAGTGGCATCGTAGGAGACACCGTGCAGTGCCGCCGACTTCCCCGCCATGCTCTCGATTAACATCCCAATGGTCATGCGGGAGGGGAAGCCATGAGGGTTGAAGAGGATGTCTGGAACCATCCCGTTCTCGGTGAATGGCATATCCTCAACTGGCCAGAGCTGGCTCAGGATACCTTTCTGTCCATGACGGCTTGCAAATTTGTCTCCAACAGTTGGATTTCGGGGAACCCTCACAGTGATGCAAGCCTTCTTGAACTTCCCAGTGCCACGGTCATTACTGCACAACCTGACGTTGTCTACAATGCCAACTTCCTTATTCCTGTATAGGTGGAAAAATAATCACAACAAAGGTGTCAGGTGTGTTAATAATTTTTAGCTAGGAAAGGAAAATGAAGCAGAAAACCTAAACCACTTCATGGTTCTTACAAAATGGCTTGGGACAGCTGGGAAATTACCACCATTACTCAAAGTACTATTCAGTGGTGAAGCAAATCTGACTGCATAAGAATTAGGGCAAGGAAGCAATACAAGGGCATCTCACAAATGCTGTGCAGCTGCAACTTCCAGGTCTGTAGGTCATGTGCCATCTATGATTTAAAATAAAGATAATTTAAACCTGGTTCATCTGTATCACACTTTGTATCTGACAAACTGCATCCTAGGGCCATTTCCTTTGTGTAAAGGCAGCAGTCCCTCTCCCTACCCCAATAAATCCACACCATATTTATGGGATACCAAAATAAAGAATCGAGTTCAGTTGTTTAGCAGAGAGGGAGGTTCAGATCAGAAAGGCAAATGAGTTTGAGAAGCACTTGGGTGACATAGGAACTGGAATTACTGGGAAGGCCATTGTTTAGTCCTCTGTAACATATGCTGCCCTGGCTGCACTGGGGAGTCTGCTGTGGACTCACAGAATTAGTCAATCTGATCATAGAGCAGGACTAAGAGACTCTGCACATTACTATGTAGGGATCTGTAAGCTCAGCCTTGTGCTTGTCCTCTGCTTCTCCTACTACATGGTCCAGCCCCCAACACTCTCATGCCAGCCTGGCCTTTGTTCAGGTTCCTTATCGAGAGAGCCATTTTACCTCTGTGACATCCAGCTTTTGCTCATTCTCAGTCCAGGTGAGGTAATTATGTTTCTACAGAGAGATGAGACTCCCAGCTCTCCACCTTGGCTCCCGCTCCCAATTTGCCCCAATGGCTTGGGACCCTTAAGAGAGAGTTCTCTTTACTGTCCTAAATGCTGCATATGCAGCTAGGCCATAGGTGTGGGCTTGGGAGGACAGAGGCTTTGACTTCAAAAGTTTGAACAAGGTTGGAAGAGGCTTATTTGTGCTGGTTTGGTTGGGGTAGAGTTAACTTTCTTCGCAGTGGCTAGTGTGGGGCTATGTTTTGGAAACTTGATGCAGAGTTTTTTGTTTGGGGCGGGGGGAGTTTGGAGTTTTTTTGAGATGGCCTGTGCTGGTTGCATGTGGACATGACAAGATAGCTTTGGAACAGAAGCTAAACTTAGGTACAGACCTTCTGCAAACATTGCATTCATAAGCACTTCAAAGGAGAAAAAAGGTTTTCTGGCAAGCCTCTGGGAGCAGGCACTTTTGTTTTGTTCTTCTGTTCAGTGTTTCTTTCATTTTTTTAAGACAGAACACTTTATGCAAGCCAATTAACAACATGCTACAGAAAACGACTGTGCGGCATGGGCAGAGGGGCAGTCCTCAGGAGACAGCAAAACATTTCTGCAAATGCTTTCTTTTTACCCTCCTCAGATACTCCTCTTGGGATAAGTTAGCTCTGCAGCACACACTGGCTTAGAGAAGAGATGTGATACATGCATGGGAGTCACCTCTAGAGCATGAACTTCACATCCTCTATCAAGACATGGACATAGGAGAAAAGGGAACACCTGGAGGAAAAGGGCCAACTGCTCTCACCACCACGTGAGCAGAGCCAGGACAGACAAGCTGTACTTACGGATAGTACACTGTGGAAGTCTCCCCTGTGTTGAGGTTCATGAAGCTGTAAAATGGGTCTCCAGGCTGTAGAATAGACCCAACAAAAGGCAGTCCATCAGCATCCAGCTTCTCCATAATGTTTGGATCACCAGGCCTGATGCCAAATACTAAATTATCACCTGCCCTGCTGGCTTTAAGAGAGAGGTCAATGCTCTCCATCTTGATAACACTTCCAAAAGCAAACCCTCTCTGCCAGGAAGATTTATTCACAATCTAAAAAGAAGACACAAAGGCCTGTTAAAGACTTGCTAGTAACTTCAAAAAATGAAAGCATTTATAAGGTAAGCATCAGATCAAAATGAAACATTGCATTCCTAATCAAAGCCTCCCAGGAGGTCACTGTTCCAAAAGGCTCAAGCCTTCTGTAGCCCCAGTATTTTTCAATGCTGGAAGCCCACTGCCTTGCACAAGGAAGCTCTGCTCTCCTCCCAGTACCTCCAGCATTACCTGTTGTAACAATGCATAGCCAGTGTGCTCCCAAATCTGCCCAGGAAGTGTGAGGACTAGCAGAAACAGAAGGCCTGGTCTTCTCGGCTAGGTACCATCCTTCTCCCCACCCCCCCACATGAAATCCTTTCACAGGACAGCGGGATTGCTCCTTCTGGTAGTTTACCATTGCATCTTCCATGTCATAGCCGCTGTAGGAGATGACAGCCACGACCGAATTGGTGCCAACTGGATAGCTGTCCATACCATAATAGTCATACATGCTGGGCCGCACCAGAGGGCTCTGGGGGGTGTGAAGGTGGTACAGCTTGTTATCTGAGCGGTCCTTGTAGTTATAAACTGGAAACCCCATGGTTTGCTTTCCTAGAAGGAAGGAAGCAAAGAAGAAAAAAGAAAACAAAAGAAAAGGAAAGAAAAGGAAAGAAAAGAAAAGAAAAGAAAAGAAGAGAAGAGAAGAGAAGAGAAGAGAAGAGAAGAGAAGAGAAGAGAAGAGAAGAGAAGAGAAGAGAAGAGAAGAGAAGAGAAGAGAAGAGAAGAGAAGAGAAGAGAAGAGAAGAGAAGAGAAGAGAAGAGAAGAGAAGAGAAGAGAAGAGAAGAGAAGAGAAGAGAAGAGAAGAGAAGAGAAGAGAAGAGAAAAGAAAAAAGAAAAGAAAAAAGAAAAGAAAGAAGGAAGGAGGAAAAAACCTTGTATTTATTCAAGATTGATTAAAAATTAAAGTATGGTTCATCTTACACATATCTTGTTACGAAAAAAGCTGGAAATACTTATGATTTAAAGGGATTATCAATCTTAAAAGCCTTAGAATTCAGTAACTGCCCTAAGCCCAGCTATAAATTTTCTATGAACCACAACACTCAATTCCTTTCACAGCATTTCATAAGGACTATTTTTGATTTTTTTTTATTTTTTTTTTTTGGTCTTTTCTGCAATTTCAAAATCCCCACTGCGCTTGGTGTGGTGATTTTGGTTTTCTGTAGTTGGATATTTTTTGTTTGTTTTGGTTTGGCTTTTTGGGGATGGTTGTGTCTGTGTCTTCTCCCCAGGGTTTCTCATAGTGAGGCACATGTTACATATTTCCTAGCCTGAAAGCATTTGCTTCTGCACTATAAATACACTGGTGAGGAAAGAGTTTTAAGCATAGTCACACTGGTAGGTTTAGGAAAGTATGAGAATATGATAGTGTTTTAAGGACATCTTTCTGATAACAGTCAGAAATTCAATATACTAGGTGTTAATGAGGTAATGGGACTCGCTCTCTTCAAGTCCCTACCCACACAGTTCCTTTTAACCTGTCTTTTTTAAAATAAGTGTCGTGCAAATCAGCTGGTTGCAATCCCACTACATACCCTGCCCAAGTTCTTTCAGACAACCAAATAAATCCATTTAAATCTGTCAAATATTTTTCAGAAAACACCCACCCTGTTGCCACAGTGCTGTATTACTCCTTTGCAACAGATGCCCAGCAAATGTCCTCTCAACAGCTGCAGTGTCACGGCAGCTGTCACTCTCTAAGAAAAGGTGACAAGGAAACCTCACCCTAAGTACTGCAGAGCACTTTCTGCATGTATCAGTCAGAAGCAGGCTACCCATCAGCTGTGAGGATGGGAGGACTGTTGGCAGCACAGCTGTCAGACACTAACACCACCAAGCAACAACAACAACATCAAGGTTTAAGAAAAATAGTATAAGAATAAACAAAACTAATAGTTTAAGAAAAAAATTAAACAAAACTTACTAAAGGCTTAGGGAAGGCAACATGAGTGCAAGAACTCACTGGAAGGCAGCCAGGATGACTAACTTGCCTTCATTTACTTTGCTATGAAAAAAATGGCTGCTCATCAGCCTTAATGAGGAAACACAATCTCTGGGAAGAGGTGTTTTTGGGTGTGGGAAGCCACACTGGAATAGACACGTGAGAGGGTTTTTTTGCACCCTCTTCCTTGCCTAGGGACTTGCAAGACTGAGCACTACAGCACTTACCCATCTGGCACTGGTACATGTTCCGTGGACTCTGGTTGTGGTCAGAGAAGGGAATGAGGTTGGCCACCACACTCAAAATGCTGTGAGGGAAGAGTTCCTGGTGAGTGGTCACTCCAGGCACCACCTCCGACTCCAACGAGGCCACGTTCATGAAGATCTGCAATCATGCAATCAGATAATACTTGTTCACTTCCTTCTTTTAAAGGGAAGGAAGCAAATCAAAGCTGTCTCTGATGCCCTTTTATCCATTTCATTTTTAGCTGTGGTTGTCTGCACCTTAGTAGCAGGCAAGAAAAGTCAGACAGCTATTAAACTACTTATCACCAATCACAGACTAGCTGCAAGGAAGGAAAGTCTGGAACTACAAAACTGCAGTAACTTGTCCTCCTTTCTGTCTCCCATTTTAATTGTTTCAAATGGGCAAGTTCCCCAGCAATCCACTGTGTGGCTGCCCATGTGCAATGTGGAGAACACAGTGTAACACAAGATGACACTGTACACACAAGACAGCAATCCTTCACCTTCACAGAGTTAATACTGATAGCAGATTTCGCGATCTCAGAAAGATCTCTACAGTCCATCTACGACATTTACCAGAAACCAATTAGCAGGAGGTGAGAAAAACCTTTTGGTGACCTATTCTAGCTCCTCAACACAAGCTCCCTATGCCCCATGCTCAGCTCCTTTCACAAATATTTTCCAAACCCATTTTTGATGTCAGATACCTCTGTAGCAAGGAAATATGCAAACCTGACCTGTTCCAGAGTACCAATCCATTCATTCTTTCCATAGAACAGGTTTCTGACAGGCCGCACCATCCGGCAAGGGGTAGTGAAAATGAACAACCCGGGATACAGACTGGGTTTTCCTGTCACTGGGATAAGGACCACTTCTGCCCGTCCAGGAAACCTCTTCTCTTGTGTTATCTGTGCAAAGAAACACCAACACTGGTTTAGTTAAACTGCATCCAACAGGTTATGCACTGTGTATGTCAACAACAGGTGTAACCACTAATAAAAAACTATGAATAGAAGATATTAAAAACAGTTCTAGAAAAATTTCCACCAAGAAAAGAATAGAACATGTCTACCTTTTTTCTCCAAGAAAAAAGATTCTTTAAAAAATTATGACTTTATAAACCAACAAATGAAACATATGGATATAAAAAAGCAAAACAGAGAAGCCTGCTCCAATACTAATATATATATATATATATATATATAGCCACAGTTAACTTACTGGGTTATATTAAAAAAAACAAATACATGGAAGCCTAAAAAGTTCCAAATGTTTATTTTTGACCACTGAATACTGGGGATGTTTAGCTAAGACACATTTTAAACAAGAACAACCTTGAAACGGCGGAGTGTTTCTGCAATCTCATGAGCCAGCTCTGCCTCTACCCAACCCACCACAGAGCCATCCAACACAACTCTGTAGCACTCTGCATAAGGCTTGCTTGGAGTTGCATCAATGGGGGTGACGCCTGTGAGAACAGGGGAGTTGACAGAAAGAACAGCAAAAGAAGCAAACGAAACACAGTTGTTATTTCCGCATGGAGTCTCAATCCACACCAAAAAGCTTTCTGAGACATCAAAAAATTCAGGACAAAGCCAAGAGTATTTACTGGAAAATGTTAAAATGTTCACAACTAAGAATGCCATTCCCCTCCCCATTTTTCTGATAGAAGTAAGGATTCCCATTACTGTAGCAATCACAAGTGTGCTGCAGTTCAATTCAAGTCACAGCAGCATTACAAAGTTACTGCTTAGTCCAGTTTCTTAAGAGCTGGTACTGTGCAATTCCTTGTGCTTAAGTGAACATCTTCACTCTACAGCACACAGCGAAGACACATCTAATTGAACTTTACACTCTCCAATAGGCTGACATACCTATACAAGCAATAGGTTATTTACCACTAATCAGAAGCACAGTAAGGACAGGTTCAACTTGACTTCACCTTCTCAACTTAACTGTATTGTGATGCTACGTGGAGAACATAGATATGGGTTTCCCACACATGGGTTTGCAGGGCAGTGAGGTAAAAAGGAAGACTGCTTCATTAAATGATCACGCCAGTAAAACATACCTAGGGAACATAACAAAGGTGGAATGTCTGTCACAGGCACCATCTCTGTCACTATCTCACACACAGCTGTCATGTGGTTCATCAGACCGCAGGGTTCTCCATCTGGGGTGTCCACGGGGCACAGGAACCCCCAGGATTCGGGCAGCAGCTTGCGGACAGTTGTAGTTCTCATCTGAGAAAATGCTGCCCCTCTGTGTATGCAGCGGAAGTGGGAGAGGTAGCGGATGAAATTCAGCTTGTCGCCCACCACACAGAGACCACTGTCCTGTAACATGCCCAGTCCTTAGGAACAAAGTTGAGATTTATATCAGGATGTCATCCAGCTTCAATAAATGCAGTATAATATTACAAGGCAGTTCCTTATTTTTCACTGACAAGCCCTAAAGATGCTCACTGTGGATCCTAACATGAAATGCACGTGTGCACGCTACTCAGTGAACATGTAAGAGACCTAGATTCTCTAAATTCCAAGCTATTGCTTGAAATCCAGTTCCTTTCACAGACATGTCAAAGTAATTCCCCAGTTAAGCAACCGGGAATTTGCAGCTGGTACGTTTTTCCAGAATTCTGCAGCCTTTTAATCTAATTTCATTTTCTAGTGACACTCCATTACAACAGTATAACACTGTCATACTAGACACTTCAGGGAAGCATCAGATGAATTTGAAATACACTCATGAAGCAATTTCTCTCCATTTAAGCTCACATGACTAATGGGGCAGTTCTGGTTAAAAAAATGCCCTGTCTTTGTCTTACACTGCACCTTCTAAGAAGAAATAGCCTTTGGGAAAACAAATCAAAATATGGTTGCTGTTTTGGACAATGCCAAATTTCATTTCAGCTATTTATCTGGGTAGAGTCTTTGCTTTAATAACTAACCTGTTTTATTCCATGCAAAATGCCTATGCCTCTTGAGAAATCTTGCCTTTTCCCGTAACTTTGTCTTTCCTCAAACCCCTTTCACTAATTCAGTGACAGTGTACAGTGCTTACAAACAGTTATTTTCATTAAAGAGCTCAGTTTTATGCTGTTCCTCGTTCTGTCAATACAGGAAAAAAATAAAAAGGCTCCTTGAGCCTGCAGATTTACCAGTTTTAGATCGCAGATTGCCAGTTGCAAGCAGGTATTCAAATGGCTTGGTGAAGTCTGGAGCCAGGCTGAATGCCTTCACCAAGCTGTCTGCATTTATGCTCACATCTGCCTTCTCTGCTCTTTTCTCCAAAACAAACTTAACAGACTGCAACCAGGTTTCAAGCCTCTCCTGCAGTTTAAAAGGGAAAGATTTCAATTCAAAACAGGAAAATAAAGGCTCGAATTAGAACTTCACCTCAGTCGCACATGCTACAGAAGTCCTCTAAAATCAACCAGAATGGACAACTTTTAAGGAGCTGACAGTTTTCCAGCCTTATTTTCCACACTGACTTCATCCTATCAAAATGCTGATGGTATCACGTCAACACAGAACTGCAAGGAAAACACCCACCCAACAGCTTGGTAATCACTTCCATCCAGACTGGTGATGAGTCTGGCAATGCAGCACAGAATTTCATAAAGCACAAAAAAAACTGAAGCAGAAACTGTACATATAATCTGACCACAAGAATAACTGTGCTAAATACAGTGAAGCAGCAAAATACTGTTTAGATACTCAAACTCCAAGGCCATGGGAACACAGTATTTAAATATTGTTGAGACAATCAGAGACAGTGGACTGGATTTCCATTTTATCTGTAATTTAATAACTGCTGTGATTGTAGATACTAAAGAAACAGGGAAAAATACATGAGACATGCATCAATGCTTTGAATTGTTAGTGAAAAGCCACCATACATAGTATGCTTTAGACTACTTAGGATCTTTGAACTCAAAAAATGGGCTTAAGTCTCCTGCTGATCTGACAGGGTGAGGCAGCAACTTTTTCTGGTTCCTGAGGGCTGTTCCACATAGCACTAAAATGTTTCCTCAAACTCACTTTCAAATCACACAAGTAGTAGAGGTTTTAACAGTCTTTCAACAAAGCAATGCTACAGAAAACTTGGGCTAAAGGGGAGAGAAAATATTAAAGTAGAGTTATCTAATAACTCTAGGAAGTATCTTTCTATTCCATAATGAGCTTCATGGGACAATCAAGCTTCTGAACAGGACTACTTTCCTCACAGCATCCTAAAACGAAGTATCCCTATATATAAACTGAATTTCTTTTGAACTGGAATAGATTAGCAATAAGTTAATTGTGTAAGTCAGAAGCATGCTATCAACTTTCTTATGCATGAAAGAATTTAAAGATGTCAGAGTGATGACATCATGAATGATCGTTTTTGGAACATGGGGGAGGCAGGGACCGGTTATTTTCTTGCACATTTCCCATGTGAAAAAAAGCAGCAACAGTACAAGGCAGATCTTTACCACTCCCGTATCAAGTGACACAATGTAAGAATGCTGTTTCAAAACACTCTTCAAACATCAAAATGATCAGTATCTCCCCTTCCCCAGACTCCCACCCTGAATGGGGCACTTTCATTTGCTCTTTATTTCAGGTTTTATATAGGCTTTTTCTTCAGCATATTTAGTACTCTACACTGAGACAAGCCTTCCTCAACTAGGCTGCCTGGTAACACTACATCCAGAATTGTCTCAACCTTTGCAGCATATCCAAGCTCCCTGCTCTTCAGTCTGTGTGGCTCCTGCACTTCTCCTGACCTCATGGTCAGTGTGGGGTCTGGGCTGGATGGCAATTACATTCACGGGCTTAAACCCTGTAAGACCTTACCTTTAAGAACATAAGGAAAAGCTGTCCTGGGGTAAGCACCTCTTGATTCATGAGACTGTCAGGATTATCCTCCATGCATTGCCCTTTGGCAAAAGCATACAGCTTTCGGGTCATCATACAGAGGAGGTAGAACTTTTCTGTTCTGTTTGTCAGGTGAATGCAGATACACTTGCTGAAAGAAGAGAAAGAAGGAGGACAACTAACACAGTCTCTTCATGCTAGCTGTTCTTCAGGTTTCTCCTCAATAATTGTAAACCGATTTTTTTTTTTATAAAAAGCCTAACAAGGCACAGACTTCTGCAGTTGCCCTTTGTGAAATAAAAATTCCAATAAATAATAATAAAAACCTAGAGACAGCTGAAAAAAATACCAACTTGTCACTCTAAAGGTCTAGTTTGGTTAAGGATATACCATAAAAGAAGGTAAACCTTGTGAAAGGTTGATTTTACAAGCTCCTATGTTAGATGTTCTTACAAGCATACAGTTTATGTAAATAGCTGTTTGATTTGGGGCCAGTCAACAGATGAGGTTTGTGTTATTTTACAGTAGCTATGATACTGATCATGCACACACACATATCCACATACATGCACCCCACCCCAAACCTGAGCTGGAAACTAGCAGTAAACCACAAAGCATTTCCATTAACACCATCAGTGAGTGTCCTGCCACAGAAAGTCCAAATCTCCACTGCTATCAACCCACACGTGGAAAACTGTGGGCTGAGCACAAAAAGAAAGGAAAGCTACACCTAATTCCCACTAAAGCAGGTCAAATGCTTTCCAAGACACTTGAGATCACTTGTTTCAAGACACAAGTGCAACAGTCTTCCACCAGCAGTCACAAGATTTTTTTTTCAGCTTTTCACTTCTGATATAAATTGCCCTCAATCAAAGCCTTTGCAAATTCCTGCACAGCAAGACAAAACTCCAAAGGCATGTTCTGTCCAGGTAAGTTACAGTTCTGTCTTATTACACACAGGGTACAACCCAGTTCATGTTTTCAGTATT
>VXBX01006023.1:15270-30209 GCA_013400415.1 Scytalopus superciliaris | reverse complement strand
ACACCCCGACCAGCGCCAGCGCCACGCGGCTGTCCCTCAGCGCCAGCTCCACCGGCGGCACGTCCTGCAACGGCACCGGGTCAGCGCGGCAGGCCCGGGGGGCGAGGGGGGGAACCGAGCCCCGCGCCCCCCGCCGCCCCCCGAACCTGCACGGCGCGGTACACGCCCTCGNCCCCCCCCGAGGTGCCGCACCGCACACGCACCCGCGGGACACGCTGCCCGAAGGAAACACCGCAGGCCGTGGGGTTTGCATGTTTTAATGATGGTTTAGGAGAGGTGTGGATAGAGTCACCGGAGGTCCACGAACTCAGGCACTTGCCAGCCCCACATGCACATGCTGGCGCGAGAGCAGCTGGGGACGCGACCCAACATCGTCTGTGCCCCGCTACCCCCTCAACACCAGGGTTTCCCAAGGGCTGCCACAGCAGACACTGTCAATGGAATATGATTATGAACCTACATATGGCACAGCGTTGCTCCCCTGAGGGAGAGCGGCATGTGGAAAATAACAAATGCTGGGAGCGGGGACATGCAAAAGCAGGCCTGAAGGGCACTGGCCACAGCCACCTACAAGGAAGCAGCTTCTGGGCCTTTCTTAGACTTGTCCAGCATTCTCCATAGACTGGGGCCAGCCACCAGATTTCA
Organism: Scytalopus superciliaris; assembly: GCA_013400415.1. NCBI lineage: Eukaryota > Metazoa > Chordata > Aves > Passeriformes > Rhinocryptidae > Scytalopus > Scytalopus superciliaris. The sequence goes on along the minus strand of VXBX01006023.1, from coordinate 29,564 downwards.
GCAGAAACACAATAGCTGCTGCACGGTAATCATGACTAATTTGTATGCAATGAGCCACATGGGAGTCACCTGAAACCCAGAGTCCAGCGGGACCAGCCCCTGCTGGAAAACGCAGCCAGAACGCCTGGGCCAGAAATCCTTCATGAATGACATGAAGGGATGCAACTAGGACTAGACACATTCTGCAGTATGGTAATTGTCTTCTAGGAACCCAGCACCATTCTGGGTGAAAGCTCAGGAAAGAAAGTAACACCTTTTCTATTGACCTTTTAGCTGAAATAAGCTAGAAAACATTTATTGTTGTATATTCCTAAAACAGAAACAAACAAAAGTCTCACAGGGGCTTGTGAGTATCACTTGCAAGGTGCACCCATGGCTGCAATGCTCAGGCCTCAGCCACACACACATCCTCTACTCCACCTCACAGCTAGTATTTTGGGCAAAACCTTAGGCACTGTGCTCTCTGTCCTTTATCATTTACCTTCTGTGCTTTACTTTGGGGAGCACTGAGAGAAGATGGGAAATACACGTTTTCCTCTAGAGGCTGTTGCTCAGTCCTGAAAAATCCAGCAAACAGAGGATTCAAGTCTTCCTGAAACACTACCTCCCCCAAGCCCAGCTGAAAAGGCAGGGTATGAATAACTACACTGCCTGTAGTCATGATCTACTGCCAAGCTGAAGCCCTACTGATCAGCAAAAATGGCCAGCTATTGATGAGCCACAACCAATATGGGATTAAAAAGGGGGAAGGAAAGCCCTTGGAATTAGGCAGAAGGTCCATAGTAACTGCTTCTGCTGGTGGTACCAGCTGTTCCACTGAGGGCCACTGCTTTTGCCCATATCCAGCCAGCTTTCTCACTCTTACCCTACTACATAGCCAGGAACCTCATGTTACTATGCATTTTCATAAGTTAACCTCCCTTTCCCTTTTGAGGTAAAGAGAAGGATGGGTCAAGCACCCCAGACAACAAGCATTTCTGGTTCATGGTGATGAGAAAAATTTTCTGTTCTCACTTCACACTCTGCTCATCTGCCCTAGAGCTGGCGAGAGTCACCTCAGGCACATTCTGGATGACAGCAACTGCTGTGAGATCTTCCCTTTGCTGGGCAAGAAGGTGTAATTCTTAAACTCACATAAGCTAACATGAAAATGTCAATGGAGACATGGTGAACTTTCCAAGTTGACTGACAACCCTTAACAGCCTACATTTTCCCTTGGCACATTACCACTACACTTTACCTGGACTGCAGTGAAATTTTGACACCTATGTGCTATCATAAGGTTAAAACCCCCAACCAGTCCTTCCCTCACACCCCTCTTCCTGCTTTATCACCCAGCACTCCCCATCTCATGAACAAATGCGTTCATGGTCCATCTTTGGAACACTCATGTGGCCCAGGACCACTTACGGATTCAGAGAGTGTTGCAATGAATGTCCATCCTGTGACAGCACAATCAAAATTCATCACTCCACAGAGACCTGGGTGCTTCAGTCCTGCCTACAGAAAGGTGCCAGGATTGTCTGCTGGCAAATCTCCATCATGAGCAAAGACGAGTACACCAAAACACTAGGATCTTCTCAGGAAAGCAGAAATCCCATTGCTTGATTCAATTCCCATTCTATAAAGGCATCCTGTAACCTTCACAATATCTTCTTGCTTGTTTTGGGTAACAGGAACCAGTTTATTTCAGTGCCAACCATCTCTCCCTGCCACAGGTGGCAAAACACAGCTCTCAACACCCCCACCAAAGCTTGCTGCTGCTATGAGTGCTACCATGCTCTGTGAAGAGCTCTGACTGAGAGGGACATGCTGGGCTCACACTGAAAATTCAGATAAACTTCACAGGGTGGGCAATATGCCAGGGATTTAGGTTATACTCACAGCAGATGTTAGCTCTGAATTTCAGAGGCCTCAAGGAATTTAACCTCTCCTTCCCTCCAAAACACCTGCTTTCCCAATTGTGAGGCAAACAGGAACCTTTCTCTGGTCTGCAAAAACTCATCCACTTTTCCCTTAGCTGAGATCAAGTTGTGGTCTGTGTTCAGGGCAGAAGATTGCAGTATTTGTCAAATGGAGGAGAATAAAACTGGCTGGATCAAACAGAATAAAAATCACTTGAGTTGAAAGGTTTCAGGTTCAAGCCTCAAATAAATCATGAAGGTGAAATCTGAGAGAAGAATCTAAATTCACTGCAGTGTCTCAGAAGAAACTGAGATCAGGTTTCTGCTATTTGAAACACTCAGCACAAAAGCAATGCTAGAAATCCTACAACCTGCAAGTGAGCTCTGAGGGCATCTCTCTACCTCTTTTAAACAGAATCCAACTGCATCAGACTGGGATAGACACCGATTCAAATCTCAGTAGGAAAAGGGATAGCTATAAATAAACAAAATCACCTTCCTTCCTTGGGTTAATTCACCACCTGCAGTTCAGCACCCTTTTGCCAGCCACTGCCTAGGTGTTCAGCCAACCAGCCTGGAAAATGACCTAAGGAAACTGAATACTTAGTGTTCCTGGTTTTAGGCACCCTGCAGTGCAAGAGAGCTTGCTCCTTTCTATGTAACAGAGGCAGGAACAAAGGAAAGGAGTCACCTATTTGGAGCTGAGCTAAGGCACTAAAGATGCAATAGGTGAGGAAAGAAGAAATACAGCGGGAGGACAACTTCATCGTTCTCTTCGCTCAATTCCCTTAAAAAAACCAGTATTATCTCTATAGAAAAGGAGGAGCTAATACAGCATTACAGTATCCCTGTTGGGGTTTCATTTTAAGGTTATTTTGTTGTTCTCCCAGAGAGATTTGTTTCAGGTATCAAAGTTACCGAAGCTGTTTCTAAAGTGGATTTTGGTGAATGCAGGCAGAGTTATCTGAGCAGCTCTGGCTAATTGCAGCTTTGAGTCGATGCCTGTTTTGTTGTTTTCCCCTGTGGTTTCCAAGAAAATAAGAGCCTGTCTCTATCACTTTTTGGCATGTTACTGTGATAAGCCACCGAGCTGTGCTGACCGGAGGGGTGCAGTCTCTCCCTGTTCACAGCAGTGGCAGTCCTGATGTCATCACAGCTTGATGAAGATCGACGATGACTGGCTCATCTTCTGCCCAGTGTCACTGAGGGGGAAAACGCTAGAGATGGCTACATCCACAATTCCTTGGCAGAGCTCTGCGTACAGCTTCCTAAGGGATGAGAGAGACAGAATCAGATGCCCAGGCAGGACAAACCAGCAGACCCTCAACCCATTTTTTATGTAGACATGGATTTTTCTAGCCAGATCTACGAAATCCTATTCCCGCTACAAGAAGCTGCAGGGTGGCAAACAGGAGGGCAGTATGTCTTCCATCTCCTCCCTGCTTACACCAGCAGCCATCTTCTTTTTCAATGGTGATCCCACTCCCAGTATTGCTCCTGCCAGACAAGACCACAAAACCCATTATCTATGTTTACCGTCAGGACAGGCTTCTGAGGAGTCTTCACACCCTCAGGCCTCAGACTTGAGCCACCACCAGAGGCAGACATCCCAGTATGCCCTCTACCAGTCATCCAGCTCAGGGAGTCGTGATTTACTGCACCAGACCCTGTTCACATGGGGATGTGCCCCAGAGACACTGCTCTGATGCACTCATGGTTTGATGAAGTGCTGTGCCGGGGTGAGGTTGTGCACATAAGCTTGTGACCAGGCACAGAGGCTTCACACGACCCCCAGAAGTGTGGGATTTGTTTTACCATGGCACAGCTCATGCAGAGCAGGATTAAGGAGAAGAGGAACAAGGTGTTTTGAGATGAGTTAACAACATTCATTTTCTGCTGGAGGAAATACATGTGTAACCTCCCTGAACATGCTGGCAATATAGGGCATATTTAATACCAAAGCTGTCTTTCCTAGGATTAACAATGTCTTTTACTTCATGCCTTTGGGGCTATGTGACAGTAAGATGTTTTTTTGGCTCCTAGGAATGTTATTGCTTTCAGCAGCCAATTCTTTTTCTCTTTAAATGGGAACTGTGTGATATGGGTGCTATAAACTAGAATAACCTTGAAGAGAAGCCTAATTTGGCTATTAGCCAAAACCTCAGCTGCTTTCAGTATCTTCCAAGTGCCCACAGAGGCAAAACCCAAACAGGGTACTGCTGCAATCCAAATCCACCCAGTAAAAGCCAAATTCTATCCATACAGCAACACAAGGAGGTGCAAGGCAGTATTGCACCATGGTTCACAAGGTGAACAGGGCATCCTGGATAAGGAAGGCTCCCCAAGCCCTAGCACTGAAAAGGCTGCCTGGTAGCTTTGACCTGTGCTTTTTGTCTACAGTTAGTGAAGATCCAATGTAATTTAATTTCATCTACATCTAATCTGATCAAATTTTAGTGTACTGATGTATGGCCTGTTCTGTTTTGCTGGGGTTTTATATGATACAGATGCTCATTTAGCAAAGATTTGTAGTCTCCTGCAGTTGTCTCAATCACATAATACAGCACCTCCCACTGTGCCTATGCAAAGATGTTCATGGCCAGAGCTGTTTGGCTGTCCCAGCCTACCTGTGGCTAGTAGAAGCTTCAACCCAATGTCTGTAGCATCCATCCTGTGCTCTGCAGTCCTGCTGCCTGCAAATTTAGTCACTCACTTCCAGCTGCTGCCCTTAATGTTTATTGTGTTCAGTGGCTGCACAAGAGAGACTGAGAAACTATCTGACCCCCAAAGCATTAGATCTGCAGCATAACTTCAACCCAGTAGTAATAAAAATGACCCAATTTATACTAAAACCCATCTGTTCAAAAACTGGGGTTAGTGCCCCATCTCACACAGAAAAGAAGCTGGGGGATACTAATCACAGAGACAGGAGCAATGAACTCAAATTGATTGGCATTTAAAGCAGTGTCCAGTGGGGGTTAGCCTGAAAAAGTGCCTTGCCATTCACTTTCTTCCACCTTTTTCACCTGGAGTTGGGACATAGCCATGTTTAGGGTAAGGTATGTGAATGGTGGCATTACAAGAGTGTTACAGGAAGTGATTACTCACTGGGCACAGGCCGGGGCCCCGTTGACTTCTATTAGCCAGACCTTCAGCTCCTCATCCACCATGAAGTCGAAGCCAAAGAGCTGGAAGCTCTGGTAGTGAAGATGTTTCGTGCTGATTGCAGGCTCTATACACATAAGGCAGCTTCTGTGAAGGGAAAAACAGAAACTCAAGATTAAGGGGCCTGTGGACACCCATTGCACTGTAGCTTATGAGGGCATTGTGCAAAGCATGGTTAGGTGAAAGGGATTGCCCTCCAAGTGCCCCAGATTACAAGCTATATCCACCAACAAAGGGCCATGGTAACCAGCTCCCTGCAAGTGAGGTCCTGCAACCATGAAAATACACGTGGGGACACCCCTGAACTAACTCCTAAAGAGCTGGAGAGCAGCATCCTCCCCCACTACTGTATCAGGCAAGCTGAAAACACGATGTGCAATTAGAGCCTGGAGCCACAAAGGGCTGCAGCAGGTTCCCAAGGAACTGCCACTGGATGCTCATTTGTTTCCAAGTCCCACAAAGATCCTGTCATGTCTTTTTGGTGCAATCCACAGCAATGGGAAACCTGCAAAGTAATTCCTTCATGAAGGATTACTTTGTCAAGACCTTGATTCTCTGCAGCACCATGATCTCTGATATCTCTCTCTAGGCACTTTCTGTGCCCAAGAGGGAGCTGACTCTGTGTGGACTGGGTAAGATGACCTAGGTCAATGCTGCGTGCTGCTGCTTGCTGATGGTGGGGGAAGCAGCAAGACCCCACAAACTCGACTCTGGCTTCATTTCCCCTCTGGCACCCTATACCTTTTTTAATCTCAACCTCTCTTAGCCCTGTCTTTTGACCTGCTCTCTTCCCTTATCATTCCATCCTTCTCTAGCCACAGCTGGCAAAATGCAGACACACTGACACATACCAGTCAGGAAACAGCACCTATGGAGGTGCCTTTTCGTTGAGCAATAACACTGGGGCATTCATGGCCTTATCTTAAATCTAAGCATTGAAACCCTTCCCTTCTTGGTTTGTCTGCTTCCCCAGCTGTCTCTACACATTCCCTGTCACTGAAGGGTTATGTTTACCTATGCAGCAGGCAGTTGGCTACCTTATTATGTGTTTGATTTGCAGTAAGATGCCATTCTCAAGCGTTGTGTTCAGGGCATCCATCAGATACTGGTTGAACTCCTCGAAGAACATTTCATTTCCTTCCTCATATCGCCCATAATTTTTGGAATATTCCTTCTGAATGCAGTGATTGGTCAAGTGGCAGGTTTTGTCCTGGAAATTAGCACTGTTATATGGTTCGGAAGAGGTCCGCAGGACACCCTCTCTGTAGAGGTAGATATTATATTGATGATCCACAAGAACCCAGCTCCTGGGGGACAGGAGAACAAACTCTAGTCTCAGTGACTCAAAAAGAAACAGCACGAAAAAGAAAAGTGATGTTACAAAAGAAGAAAAGGTTACCTGATGTCAAACTTGCGATGCCCTGGCTCTAAAAGTAGAGGATTCTCCAGGTATTTCTGAATGACGTGCACCTGTCCCTGCTCATCGATGAAGTCCAGGAGCTCTGTAGCCTCTGAAGAAATCAGGATCCCTTCCCCTGGCACAGAAAGATGAAGACAAAATTAGGTAGAGGATCCTTCTACCTTTATTGAAGCTTTTTCAGGCCACAAGCGGACCATGGTGCATTTGCCCAAAAAGCCATGCAACATGCAAGAACCTATGGATGGCATGGTGGCATGAGGGATAAGCCAGCTCAGCTAAAGTTATCTAATACTTCTCTAGCACTATGCCAATTTTTGGACTAAACCTGATTACTTAGTCTTAATTTTGTGCTGAGTGTTTTGGAAGAAATACAGTGCAAAGAAACCCGCTCTTCAAGAGGGTATTCAAGGGATAATAAAAGTTTGGAGCACAGGCAGTGTTTGACAGGATCATCCCATGGAAAATGCTCCTAGCTGTGACTTCTGAAGGTTGCTGTCAACACAGCCCTGCAGGTACTTTCACTGCTCCGTGCTCTGCATACCTGAGTCACAGCTTCTCAGCCCTACTGACCTCCCATTCACCCCAGCATCCTCCACTGAAAGGAAGTCCTGTCACCAAAGAATCTGTCTCACCCATGCTTTATTTAGTATTTAGCAAGGTATTTTAGTCCCCTGATCACAGCAGAACCAGGCAGAAACTTGCACTGGCACAACTTCAGGCTGTGCACTGGAGGAAGGAGGGAAATAATACTCCTGTAAACCAGTAAACCACCTGTAGTGGGAAGATCACCAGGCACCCATTCTGCACTGGACAGATGGTGAATCAAGAGGGAGGTTAGCTTAACTGTGCCCCTAGTCAGCAATCCAGTGAGGCAGCAAAGCACCTCATGTGGGGCAGCTGTCCCTTCTCTCAAAGAAAAGACCAAAACCTCCAGCCACAGTTGAAAACTCTCAACTTTTAAGTCAGGGCATCCTAAATCTTTAATTTTCCTGTTACTCATGAATGGTTTTCCTGTTACTAAGCTTCCACTAGCCCTGTCCCAAGTCAGGGGCTGTGCCTAAACTGTATCTGCCTTGGTAATTAATGTCAACAACCTTTATTCTTCATCAGAAGCAATCCCCAGGCACTTGAAAGTTCCTTTTGAAGATCAACATGAGGGTCTGCTTTCTACTTTAGTTCACAGCAGCAAATTGATGAATATGAAGAGCTACTCTGCTTTAGTGCAGAAAAGATGGGATCACACTTGAACATCAAGTATGTGGAGAATCTAAACCTCCCCATCCGGCAGCAAACCACAGCAATGGCCTTTTCAATTACCTAGATTGATTTTTTGCCAGACAGTTTACCACACAGAAACATTTTCCCTCACTGGCATAATGAAAGGATTCATCTCTCCTTCTTTCCTGATGAAAACAAACATACTTTTCTGATACTTCTTGGTAACACAGCCAAGAGAGAACGGCAGTGAAGGAAGCCACCTCTGGCTTTCATGTTCTCTTTTTGCAAGACTGCATCAAAAGTGACTCTGCAGATATGAGTAATACACTTGGGCTTGTTCCCTTTGAAAAGGCCAGACTGGGCTCTGCTGCACACACGGCAAGGTAAGTTTTTAAATAAAGCCATTCTAATAATGCGCCCATGATAATGCCGTAAGTAACAGACAGCACATAGTTATCAAAGCATTACATCTATAGCTGTGTCCAGCTACCTCATAGCTCCTTATTTCTGTAGAGCAAGTGATGTAATGACCCTGGAACAAGGAAGGACACATTATCACTTGGGTATCTACTACCCTATTCAAATTGAAGGGACATACAGACACTGCATTGCTTGTCTTTGCTCTGGTACCTTCCCGAGGCTTGGATGCAATTTCGGTGTACTGAGCTCGTGACTTCTCAGTCTCTCAGTGTAATCATGGGTAGGCCACTGGCACCAGACTTCTGAATTTTGTTGAAAGACAAGCAAGATTTCCACCCAGGTGAAGCCAGGCTTAGCTGCAGCATGGGGAGCTGTGCTCCTTGCCCTTGAATGCTGCTGTCTTCCTCCCCATACCCTGTTCTGCTCCCTCTTACCTCCTGCTCTCCACATTCCCCTCACCTGCTGGTCCCTACTGCCTTCCCCCTGTAGCATTTCCCCATATTTTGAGGTACATGTGTAGAAATATGGAGGCCCTTTCACTGCCATGCATGTTCTAGGTAGCATGTGCACATTACAATGCTTGTAGGAGCCCCATGCCACCAAGCAAAGGAGAGCCCTGTGCTGCCTTGACTGGCATGGAGTTGGTAGGTGAAGCCCATCGTAGACAGACTAGGTATCAGCTTGGCTCAGCCAAACCCTGTGACTCTATGGATCATGTACAGAGTAAGGAATAACAAGAGGCAGCTCATGGTGCTGGATAATGAACCTTTGGCACCAGCTGAGGACTTGGCAATCCACACGTTGCCTTCTTTGCCTTCCCGCCGCCTGTTGTAAGATGCCAAGAAGACTTCCCGCTCATCTGTTCTTGTATTGTTTATGAGATGGTGAATTCCATTCTGTGCTGGGGCCACTGGAGTCTTCAAGTTTGTTGGGTAGATCACGTATGACTCAGGGAACCATGTGCAGGACTCTGATAGCTCAGGGCTTGTCTTGATTAGCCTGGGTGAAGAGAGACAGGCTGTTAATCTCCCGTGTTCCCACCTGCACTGGATCATTTAATAAGGAAAAATCATAATTAACTGGGTTCTTTTGCTTGATGATGAATAGCATCTTACAGATAATCTGTGCTAAATTATTATATTTTCCTTAGACTCTTGAAATTAGTTTTCCTAAAGATACCATAGCAACCCCAACCCACAGCCAAGCACTACTCTGAACCAGAACCTGCAGGTTTTCATTAAACATTTTACTGATACCATGAAACTAACAGCTGAGAAGCTTCCATGTTACTAGAGCTTGTGGTGCATTCCCTGCATCATCTCTGCACAAGGGAATTGAGGAGGTGTGTTTGCTAACATGGGTTGGGGCAATAAGGATGCTGTGATCACAACCAGCAAAAGGGAAGCCAGAGCAGTAATGTTCTCTGTGCTGCTGCTTCACTGTTGATCCCATTCCTACTGACGTGACCAGATGTCCCAGTTGTGGATGAAGACCACTGGTAACCCACTGAAAGCAAGGACAGAGATACATGTTTCACATCCTAGGGTATCTGGGATCCCCCCTAGCACCATGTAGTCTCCAATCTCTCTGGCACATCCGTTCTACCAGTAAAGTCTGGAGATGCCAGCAAACTCCTGTTAGCAGAGCCCAGGCCTGTTTTCTTTCAGGGTCAGGGGAGCTGCCAGCCTCTCTGAATGCTTGTGTTTTGGCCTTAAGCAAAAGCAGAGCTCATGACATGCTGACTCTGTGCATTTGTGCTTCTCTGTTGAAATGGCAGTCAGTCAGTGACATCTTGGGAGCCTGAGGAAAATAATTTGTCTTTGGGTTCCTAAGTAGCATCATTGATCCTGCAGTTAAAAAGCTCAGCCAAGCTTCAGGAGATAAAAACAGGTGTGCAAGTGCTTTCAGCACTACCTGTAGGTAACAGGCCAAAAGGAAATCCAGTGGAGGAGCACCATGGGTGATTGTTAAAAATAGTACTTTGCCAGTTTCTGAGAAACACCATCACCACTGCCAAGAAAGCAACTGGGAGCAGGTTCTTTGCAGGGGAAGGAGAGGCCTTCGATCAGCACATACAGTCTGCAGAACTGCATCTGTGAGAGGCAGCACAAACTCTAATGTGGAATCAAACACTAAAGGAGACCAAGAGCTCACACATGAGGATGCCCTAATGGCCGCAGAGGTTGCACAGGAACGAGGGTTATCTACAATGAAAGCTCATCCATATTATCCCAGGAGACCCTGGCATGGCAGGTCATGCAGAAATAACTCTCAGAGCTCTTCCAGGAGATGTCTCCAAGCACTTGTTTGACCAACAAATCTGATTAGCTAAAAGCACATTACTGTCTCATCTCTGTATGAAACAGAATAAAAGCAGTAGGTTTCAATTAAATGTCTACAAGGAAAAAGAGCAGATATGTTTGTGTTTCCTTTTCTTGGGCTCTAATCTGATTCATTACACTCTATGGTTTCAAGCAGATATAATGCAGTGGAAATGGCATTTTCCCTGAAGTTACAAAGATGTCTTTGTGCACACAGATAGCTCTAGAGACCAGCACAGGAGTCTGAAGACAGCACATGCTAGGACACTCCCAGGACAGCTGCTCTGTGAAATACCCTCCAAACAGCTTCAACACTCATCAAGGATTAGAAGAAAAACTTCTGCCAAGCCCACGTAACATTTCAGTTAATTTCTTACTTCACCAGAGACGCTTTGCGGCACAGCTTGTCTGCTCCCCTGTAGTAATTCACCAGCTGCACAAGTCCGGGTTCATGGCCTAGGAAAGGGAAACTGAGAGGTCAGACAAACTTCTCCATCCAGGGAAAACAGCTGCTTGATGCAAAGGACTTGTACAGTAGGGGAAAAAAAAATAAAAAACGGAGGCTGTTTCCTTGCCCTGCATTACAGAAACAGGTTTGTAAGCTGGTGCTGGCTTCTGTGGCTCTCTTGTTTTAGCTGAAAAAACCCACGCACTTACCCATTTGTTTTTAATCTGACACAGCCATTTTGCCAAGGAAAATAATTACTTCCTAATTCACTCTGGGAAGTGCCAGCACCACCTAAAAATGTTCTCCATTTGCTGGTGGCAGTTTTTAAAAACCAAGATTTCAGTTACTGTTAAATGCAGATGGAGGATGCAAGGACACACACCATGTCACAGTCACTCCAGGGTGTCTAAACCTTTCTTGCACTGGAAAGTCCCAAACTAGTCCCAGTATCCAGCTGTTGCCTCACCAGTGCCACACAGAGTGCCAAACAGATAGGTACCTCCTTAGCAATGCTGGACTCCACACCACAGCCTGCCTTCTTTCACTTTCTCACATTACACAAACACTTGTGCTCAGCTGGAAGCTCTCTGGGCAGGACATGATGGCAGCAGGTGTCTGAAGGGTAACACTCTGCAGTCTCTCCCACACAACTAGTGCAGAACAACATGGATGTGCAAGAGGCAAGTGATGCCTAGAGCAGTATCTGGCAACAGAAAACTACTCTGGTTTGAAACTACCTTGGACCAGGGGGATCCCCCAAGCATGAGAGTTACTTCCATCTTCACCCTCTTTCAAAAAAAAAAAAAATGCTTGTGGGAGTGGATTTTAACCTTGAAAAAGGATTCAGAGTTTTATTTACCCTCCTTCGTGTTTGCTGGGAAAAAAGGCCTGGAGTAAACAAGAGCAGGCAGGTGCAAGATCACAGAGAGTGAATATCTATCTTCAACCCCAAAGTCACATCCCTGACTTGGGTCACTTTTTATTCACAAATCTTTAAATACAAGATAGCTGAAAAGCATCCTGCAGAAAAGATCTGTAACTTCAGGCACTTCAATGTGCAGCCAGCACGGCCGGTGCTGAAAGAAAACAGTAAAAACCCTCAAGTTTTCTTTTGTTTCCAGTTTATCCTGGGGAGACACATCCTCATTGGTTTCCTGAGCATCACCATGGAACAGTGGACTGCAATGTAGAGTCTGGTGGCCAGCAAAGAGGGACCACGAGGCAGGAAGGGAAATGGAAAGGCATGTTGTGAGGTCTGCATCACGCATTTAGCAGGATTAAAAAGCTGCCAAGGACTGACCAAAGTAGTGATCCTCCCCTGACCAGCAGGGCATAGTCCAGCATCCTCTGCTACATGAGGCCTCTGCAGCCTCTTCCTCCTTTCCCTCCCCTTAGCACAACCTGCTTTTTGCTAGATGCAAACACTCACAGATTAAGTGCACAGTCCCTCAAGAATCAGGTGAGAGCTACGGAGGTCTCTGCAGCTGGACAGCAGCAGCAGTAAAGCAAGAGTCTCCCCTTCTACCCCCCTCCCAATGATTCAGCTTAGCCCCTGAGTATGCAAATCCCTACGGTACCCTGAATTAATGCCACTTTCAGTGAGTGGAACCCTTAGGAAAACCAAACCAGCTTTGATGCAACAGTTGCTCAGCAAGACAGCCTTAGGAAGACGAACCAAAGATACAGCTTTTTGGAAGATGTACCAAAATAACTGTGTTATTTTTGGTCTGAATGTATTGATATGAGGCAACCAGTTCCTGCTATAGGAGGATGGTTTGAGGAAGTCAGTGCCAAAGCATGGTGCCTCTCCACAGGTTATAGATGTGTCTTGGCTCTGAAAAATGGTTTGAGTTTTTGGACATCCTATGGCAGCACAAGCTGAAGGGCTCACTGAAGCCCTTCCATTACCCCAGGACACTTTTGGAGGATGGAAACAGTAAGAGATGGCCACAAGCCCACCGTGGCTGGATGTGCTGTGCATGCCCACTCACATCACAGAACTGTACTCATTCTGCAGTGAGGATTGATGCTCGCAGGCTCTCCATGCTGTGCACATTAAAGCACAGGTCTGCTTGCTGTGCCTGCTGTCAGCATGTGTGAGCATCCTCGCTGCTTAAGCCTCTCTCAGTGTTTCCCTGCCTGCTGCAGGCACCCCAATGCTGGAAGGTGACCAGATGGCTTCACCATGTGATGGGGACTTTCCACTCACAAATGCATGAGGAGACAAGGGAAGAGGTGCTGGAGCTGGTGACTTGCAAATCTGGAAGAGCAGTCAGAGCTGGGTCTCTACTGCAAGAAAAGGAGCTGCAAACTGTCCTGCCCTAGAGCTGCTGAAGTGAGTGGGCTCCTACTGTTTTGACGTTTCTGCAGTCAGAAGCAGTGCTGCAAAATAATCCCAGGAAGAAAGAAACACAGGGCCAAGATGACAGTGCATCCCTGCTCCTTGCCACACCCTGCAGTGCTGCCAGTGCCTGGCTTGGCTCTCCCTGCTTGTGGGTAGTGCATGGCACTCTCCCTCCCTGCTCCTGGGCTCTGCACCATCCAGTGGGGCAGAGGGCCAGGGTGGCTAGGCTGACAGCCCTGCCTGCCACGGGACAAGCTCGCACAGGGCAGCTCCCAGGGCCCAGCATGCTGGCAGTGAGACAGTGGGGGTCAAGCACCAGGGGAAAAGGTGGTGGGCTGGGGTGTGGGGGGCTCTACACACACACACAGAGCCTCTGGAATTACCCACATCCTGCTCCAGACAGGGACTCGGTGCTGTCACCTCCACCAAGCCCTGGAGAGGCACATGCCCACCAGCCTCAACTCTGGGGCGTGGTTTTGAGCGTGCCCGTCTTACACCTGTTCCCGCACCCGTCCCAAACAGCAGGAACACCCCCACACCGTGTAAGGTCAGCACAGCAAGGTCCCCGCCCAGCACCAGGCAGGGGGATGCCCCTGGCACCACCGTGCCCCCCGGGACCCGGGCTGTGTGCCTGAAGCGCCCTGCAATGGTGCCAAGGGTGCTGCTGCAGGGCGGGGAGGGCAGTCCGGGGGGCAGGGGCTCCGCCCGGGGGGATACCGGGATCCTGAGGTGTGCCACACGGGGATCCCTGAACCCGCCCCCCACAGCACAGCCTGCAGACTGGGAGGGGGGTGCTCTGGGGGGGCACCGGGGAAACCACCCTTGGGGGAGCTGGGCAGGGGGATCCTCCGAGCCCTGGACTGCGGAGAGCCCTGCCGGGGGTCGGGGAGGAGCCGCGTAGAGACCCCTCAGCACCCGCCCTTTGTCTGGGCACGGTGACAGCGACAGGAGGCGGCGGGGGCCGGGGGGCAGCGCCCCCAGATCGGGGGGCTCTGCGGGGCCGGGCCGGGCCCCATCGGGAGGGCTTCACGGAGCCGGGCCGTGCCCCATCGGG
>VXBX01006023.1:0-15124 GCA_013400415.1 Scytalopus superciliaris | reverse complement strand
CTGACCCGGAACCAGAACCGCCCTCCCGATCCCGATGCCGCTCCCAGCCCGGCGCCGGCTCCTCCCGGCTCCGGCTCCGGCTCCGGCCCCGGCTCCTCCCCGCCCCGCCCCGCCCCGGGATGCAGCGGGGCCGCCCCCCGGGCTCGGGCAGCGGGCAGGGAGCAGGGGATTGGGGGCAATTCCCTGGGAGGCAGCGGGAATTTCGGGGAGAAGGGGTAAATCATCAAAGAGAGAGGCTGTAGCCGCGGCGGGCCCGGCCCTCAGGGCCCCGCCGGCAGCCGCAGGGAAGGGGCCGCGGCCTCAGTGCGGCTCAGGCTGCACCGGGTGCCGTGTCCGGCCCCGGAGGGGTCTGGATAAACCAGGCTGATACAAAGCTGCTGAAAGGGCAGCAAGTGAGGGCGGGCCGTGCTGCCTCCTCCGCTCTGCAGCCTCAGGCCGTGGCTCTGTCCCCATCAAGGGGGGATGCAGCGCCCTGAGACATTCAGCATGGACTGGAGAGACAGCAGGTCCTCTCCGTAACCTGCTTGACTCTTCAGATTGCTGGGAATAACTTCCCTAAGAACTTTACCAATTGGTTGCTTTAATTACCTTTTCTAATTAATACTTCAATTAATCATAAGCAGTGTAATTTCCCCACTGTATGCTGCTGTAGCCGGCATTTAGCAAGGTTTGTCACAAGGTGTTATTGTGGGAACACCTGACAATTTTTGTGGCAAAATTACTGAAACTTTTAAGTTTTGCTCAAACAACTGTAAAGCAACCTTGATATGCTTCAAAGGTCTCAGACCTCGAAGGAGTTTAACAAAGTCTTGTGAGAGATATATCTTACTGAAATTGAGCACAAGAAATGCAGAATTTATGGACCACAAGGACACTTGGCAGAACCCTGAGATAAAGAGGGAACTAACAAAAACAGTTCAGGAATTGTACTGAAACCCTCTCTCTCTGGGAAAAACATAATAAAAGGACTGAAAATGTGGACTAATTAGCATGAGAAGTAGGAAATCAATAACCAATAGGAGATGGAATACTAATTAATGAAGAGAATTTTGTCATTTATAGCCAATGAGCATTAATTTGCTTGCCAAAATGTATAAATAGTGAAAGGTTTTGAAAGTGCATGTGTGCGTTTGGGGGTGATCCCATGCACAATCAGCACTGCAATAAAGTAATGCCTGATTTCTGATACTAAAAGTACTGTTAGAGAGTTTGAGTTATTCTGATGTTTTCAGTGACAAACTCACTTCTCATACATTGTTACCTAGTTTGGTCTTTCTGTTTGTGAAAATGTCTTTTTGTCTGTAACCATCACTTCTGTCTTCCTCATAAGTGAGTCTGCAGCAGACCAAAGATACCTCACAAATTCAAAACCTGGAAATCAGATTTCCTGCCTGCCCTAAATCAGGTTTGTCTTTAACAAACCGATCAGTAACAAAAATTTTGAGTTCTTGAGATGGTTAATGTCCTGTTTTTCCACATACACCATATGAGTAGTGACATCATTATTGCATACTTGTGTTGGTTGCTATAAATTGTGGTGTATTTCCAACAAATAAAACACATTTTTCTGAAGGAAACTCAGATTGGTCATGACTTTTATGTTGCCTTTTTTTTTGACAGCACGAGGTGCCCTCGGACCTGTCATTGTATGGGCCTCCCCACCTGGTTTCAGATGCATCCTTGGTGTGTTATCTTCACAGGGCAATGTATGGTTTAGCTTAAAACATCTCACAGCCCAGGCAATGACTGGGACTCAGATCCTGAAGCCATTCTCTCTTCCCAGTTTGGGCAAGAGCTGTTTGTCAGGATTCCAAATTTATAGATAACTTAAAATTTATAGATAATTTGGTGGCTCATCTCTGTTGTTTGCAGAAAAGATATGCCATAAAGTTAAGATCAGTGCGTTAGACCAGCAAGCAGAATGAAGTCTAATAATGAATTATCCAATATGCCATGCAAAGTTTCCTGTAGCATGGTGGATTTTGTGTTTTGGTTTTAGGCTTTTGGATTTATTTTTTTTTAGCATAAAGGATACTTCTTGCATCCACACTAGATTTAAATAATCTGCAAAAGCTTTTTTATTATTTGTGTATGTAGGGAAAATGCTTGCAGTTAACTCCTTCTCAGTGAGATTCCTGCATGTGGTTTTCACTGGCTTTAAGTCTCAGTGTGAGAAATGTCCAGACCATTTCTAAATACAAGAACTATTTGTAGCTACAGTTCGTGGTTTATCCACCCTCCAGGTATATTTATTTGAGTTTATTTGAGTTTGTACGATTCATGCTCAGTATTTTTATTGCTGCATTCTGCTTGTGGAAGTGTGTAAACTAATGGAATGCAGTTTCTGGAAGGCTGTGCAGTGATCCGAAGGGTGCTGCTAGTCCAACAAGGCCAAAGACCAGAAGAGTTTATCACAAGGTGCCTTTATTTCCATACCCTGTTAGACCTCTGCATCCTTGCTCCCGGCCACACTACAGAGAGGGTTAGGTCCAGCCATCTGGTTTTGTGATCCACCTCCTTCCTCCGGTGTCCTCAGTCCCACCTCCCTGTGGAGGTGGACAATAAGGGCTCTTTCACTGGCAGACAAGAGCATGGCTCAGTTGTGCAGTCTCGGGTGGCTGTCCCATGGAGTCCCTCACTTCTGCAGAGATTGTAGCGGCATGCCCTCGGGAGCACTGATTTCTGGTGGTGCTTTCACTCTGGAAGAAAAAAGCGCATTTGGACTGATGGACGGAAAAGCAGGAAGCCTGACAGCCTCATCACCACCGGGCTGTCCCTTCATCTGCTGCCACGGGCAATTGCAGGCAACAGAGGGGGTTATATCCTCCCTGCCTCAGCAGACTCCCTGTGCAGGGCAGGATGGAGCTGACTCACTGTGCCTTCTCGATGTCCTCAATACCCTCGGGCAGGCAGGTGTTGAGCGTCTCTGGGAGCAGAAAGGCCACTGTACCACTGCACACTGCTACGCTGCAGTATGTCACCTCTGGCAGAGACCGCCACACCTCGTCCAGCAGGAACACAAGAGGGGCCAAAGCCCCGCCGAGGCGTGCCACGAAGGAGGTGTACCCCATCCCATTCTGCCTGGAAAGGTGCAGACCATCATGAGAAATAGAGGGGTACTTCTGTCATATCAGACCTCAGGAAAAAGTGCAGACCCCCCTGACCCTTCCCCTGCATTTTTCGGTAAGCACTGAGGCTTTTTTTTTTCCCCCCAGCTTTTTCCTCTGCCAGTTTTTCCCTAGGTATTTTTTTTTCTTTCTGTCTTCCTACAGCATAGTATTTCCCAGAGGGCAACTGTAACTACTGTGAGAAATAGATTTATATCTATCATGAGAAAGAAGCTGCAGTTCCACAATAAAAACACCTGCTCTAAGGTTATTTCCACTTTAAATGTCTAAAACCCTGAGAGCGTTTTCTAACAGTAAGACTACTAAGTCCTCTGACCTGCTGAGAGCAAACCCAAGTCCCATCTTTTCCCAGGTACTTCTAAGCAGGTGGCATACACTAGAGATACCTGTGAGCACCTTTGGTCCTGTTGTAGCCATAAGCCCAGGAGAGCTTGGTGCGGAGACCAAAAATCAGACCTAATTTGGAGGGGATGGGTGGCATTTCACACTGATAACAAGGACCCCAGGATTTGCTTGTGCATATACAGAACAAGAACTGCAGAAGGAACCAACAATTTTGTCTTTGTCAATGTCTTTGAGCATGAAAAATACAAACCGATCTGAGCTGAAAAGTAGCAGATCAGTGTTACCAGTTTGGTTTTAAATATGCATCATTCCCACATGCAACAGACCATTGAAAGTTGAAAGACTAAATGGCAAAGGAGGGTACTCTGTGCATAAAGGGACAGAGGTGAAATAAGCCACAAGGCCTGCTGTGATTCATGAGGGTTTTTTCAGACTTTCCCAAAGAAACCAGTGAGGTTGTTCCCTCCACCAGTCCCTGCTATATCCCAAACTATGCAGACACTAAATCTGTTTTTATGTTACTGTTACCCTGATATTTTGAATAAGCTCTCTTTTTCCTCCTGAAGGGCTAGTTAATCCACACTTTAGTATCATCTGATGTTTAAAAGACTCTCAAATGTGTAGTATGTGTCCCCTGTAAAACTTGGTATTTCAAGTTATTATTTTCAGGGTCTTTTAATAGTTGCTGGCAGATTATCACAGAGAATTAGGACTTTACTAAGCACAGATGCCTTATGGAGTCCAAAAATCTTCCCACACAGAATACTCCTCACCTTTCCATTTGTCTCCCTATCAACTTAAACTAACCACATATAACCGAGGTGAAAAAATGGGTGACTTTCTGCCCCTTTCTTGTGAGTAAGTGTAATCCCTAGGACCTGCTATTTCCAGAGGCAAGAGACCAGTCTGGCCAACAGCACATTCTGCTGTGCTGATGTTGAAGACCTGAGGACAACACCCTACCAAGGCTCTGGGTGTGCACCCAGGTGAGTGGCATCTCTTACCTCAGTATGGTGGGATAGAGCTCAGAGGTGTACAAGTAGACAGTAGTGAACGCAGCTTCTGAAAAGCCTTTGCCCATAATGGCTACTATAGAACGCAAGGAGGTGAAGGCTAGGGGGAAAGAAAAAGCATGTATGACAATGGTCAAAGAGCTGCCTCTAGGAAGAAACTTCCTGTGGCTTCATGTGTAAGAAAGGGAGGAGGTTCAGTGCTCCCACAGACAAAGCAGGGACCTTCATAGCCTTGGAGCTGCTGATCTGTAAGTTTGGTATTAGCCCAAATGGGAGCTGAAATGATGAAAGGATAGGCCCTGACATTTCCCACTGGACAACATCTGTAACTAAGATAGGCACTTTATCTTGTTATTGCTGGGCCCTTCACAGTGACTGGAAACCATCTGTTGCCATCAGATATAAGGGCTAGCCCACATTAGTGACCTTGTCTCATAAATATTCCTTAGGTGAAGGATTTTTCTATACAGAATTGCCTGTGAACACAGTCTATGGTTTTCCTTCTCTAGCCCTGCACGGAATGGAAACCTCCCCTTTTGCAAGTACCGCATATAGCAGAAGAGCATCTCACACTTGGGAATGACAATGTTGGCTCCTATGCACAGTCCAGTCAGGATGAGCGTCCACGCCTGGCTCTGCCGCCGTCCAATTCGGTTCACCAGCACATACATGATCATCTTGGCTGGAATCTCAATGACACCGAAGACAAACTGGGAGAGGTAGATGTTGAGCCCAAAGCCGGTCAGGTTCATGCTCATGCCATAGTAAGAGAAGGAAACACCAAACCTGCAAGGAGCATATGGAGATGGGACTTCAGGAAATCCCTCTGGGAAAATGCGGGATGACCCCCCCATGTGAAGTGATACTGCTTACCACACAACCCCAGTACACAGAGAGATCTTCCGCAGGACTGGTGTCCTGAACAAGCTGATATAGAAGTAACTACCTCCTGGCTTTTTGTCTGTTACCATCCTTGTCAGGGCCTGGGAGAGATGGAAAGAAGGAAATAGCTCAGCTGCTGTACTTTTAGGATGCAGATGTGAAACCCTAGACAAGCCTGGGGACTTTTCCCTTCCCAGCTTCAGCTTTGCCTTGAATTTTCCATACATTCCCATTGCAGAACAATTCTCTGAGCATATGCTGTCAGGGGCATGTCTTCCTGCAACTTTACAGGTTGCTTACTATTTTAGACCAGTTTTTCTTCTCATAGCCCCTTCTTCCCTCTTACCTACATACCCCACGTGGTAGAAAGGGTTGTAGAGAAATGGCAGATCATGGTGTTAGCAAAGTCAGTGTTGGCCAGTTCTGCCCCATTCACCATGTGCCTACCTGCTGTTGTATGAGGTCTCAGACAGCACCTAAAAGTAAGCTGCATGCTTTGTTTTCTGAGTGCATTTATTGAAAGTGTAATTCTTTATACATCCATTAATGTGAATACAGAATACATAAAAAAGTCAGGCACTGAGAAGCAAACCCTGCCTATGAAGAAGAAGAGAGTGCTTATTCACAAAGCCTTTTGACAATTGATTGAGGGGTAGGTACCAGAAGAGTTAGTAAGTTCTACTCACTGGTTGAGATGCAAGAGATTCACACAACTACAGGTCTGCAATGCAGCTATACCTAAGCTAGTTGCCATGGTGTAGTTGCCATGTGTGGTGAATGGAGATCTCTGGTGGAAATGATGGAGTCATTTTGCTCCCGAGCAAACTGCACTCCCATTTGGTCAGGAGGATTGCTTGATTGCCCCTGCCAGCTGGTTTACAGATTTACAGATTGCAGTCTGTGAAGGAAGCTTCAGATGGTAATGGTGTGGGTACCTAATGCTGGGACAGATTAATTCCTCTCAGGACAGCCTCACTTCACCATGCCCAAAAATCATCAGCAAATGCAGGGTAGGACAGTTAAAACTGATTAGGTTATGAAACACGGGAAACCTTGAGGAGAGAGTCTGTTGACTACTTATGTGTATTCTCAAATCAATATCCTCTTCAGAGAATGCAAAGCCTCAGCCAAAGCTTTTGCATAAATACTTAATCCCTGCCACAGAGCCACAAAGGCAACACCATTTTTCTGTTCTAAAGCAAAAGGGCTGATCAATTCTTTGACTGATAGTAAGAAAGTGCATTTTAAAAGTCAAATGCTGTCCATTTGTTAGGCTTCTCCTTCCTCTTTGTTCAGTCATCTAGCTGAGCAACTTTGCTCCATTCTTTACACCTTTAAGGTCAAGCAAAAACAGATTTAAACCCATGGGTACATGCCTACTTTGCCCAATGCCTCACCCTTTAAAAGTGCTGGCAGAACCATGACTGATTTGAAAGCAAAGTTTTAACTAGGGGAAAAAGTTGATTGTGCCAAATGTTCTTCATGCCCACATTGATCACTGGGGCACTGTTGCTGACAGTCTTCCAGTTTCAAATATACACTAAATACAGCCTAAGATTGACCAGCTCCTGCATTTTTGGTTAATACTATATGTAGTATCTCAAGTGCAATATGAGAGAAAATATGCTACCTACATGCTATTAATGTGTGTCTGCTTTCTGCCAGCACTGTACCAACAGTTGGCAAACACTACAATGACCAAGGAAGCAATCACTAAACTGCATCACAGTGCCCCACATATCACACTGCAGGCTGAGCATTGCTTCAGGTATCAAAGAGAAGTGAAATATAGAGACAGAAAGTGGGAAAGGAAGAACATGTGTCTGGATCTTCAGTTTCTTACCTCTGGTGAGACAGCAAAATCTTTCCTTCTGTTCATTCTTGCACATCTAAGCAGATGCCTGTGAGCTTGCTTCACTTTGCCTTTGGCTATGAGCCACCGAGCAGACTCTGGGACCCACCTGGTGCAGGGAGAGAATACAGTGTTCCTGTTGGTGCTGCATGTTTTCCACCCCACAGTCATGGCTCTGGCACCTTTATGGGACTTCAACATCCGTTAAAAATAGCAAATGTGATGCATGAGAATAAGAGTAATGGGATACCCTTTTTACACGAATATGCTCTTCTACCCTTAAAGGAGTGCAGTCTGCTAATTGAAGTGTGTCTAGCCAAAATTTTAATCATGTGATCTTTGATCAAAGCTCGAATTTTCTGAGCTGGTTGAAATTTCAAATTTTTATCAATTAAAATTTGCCCCAGAGAGTTTACACATTTGTGCTTTTTGTGACTTTTTAAACTTTGAAATTGTAGGATATTAAAAATCACAATGTAGAAAGGATCTAGTGAGCCCTACACTTAACTGTGTTAGTTGCTTCAATTAATTTATTTTTCACAGTAATCAAAGCCTTCTGCAGAAGACTGGCAACTGGGATCTAAGTCATTGAGGCTGCAGCCCTCAGTGAAGTGCCCACCCCAGTCACTGAATGACCAGGGATGCTATACTGCTGTAGAACTAATTAGCAACTCAGGGAGGTCTGCTCAGCAGACCTGTGTAGGGTACGAGTCCTCTGATTCTTATTTTTCTGTCCCAGCAAAGGATCCAGTGCTTGTCTTAAACTAGCATCTGCAGCTCCCTCTTCTTGGACTTCTCTCTAATCTTGCATCTCTCTGCAATTCATGGCTACGTGGCCCTGCTTGCCCTGGAGCTTCCCAGGTCACAGGGCAGCCCGCTTGGTCTAGAGGGTGTGTGGTGTTTTGGGGGTGCACATAGCAATCGGGATCCAGCAGACATGGGAAATGCCTCACAGTGTCTACGTCCTGCTAGAGCAGCCAACACCTCCCTCCTGCTATCCAAATCTGCTCCCTGAGAGAAGAAAAGGCCAGAATCTGCCATTCTCATGTAGACTTTCAGCTGAGCCTTTTGGGCAGCCAGTGTGAAGACTTAAAACCCTGAAGATCTGTGGGTTTGAGGTCTACTGAGGTCACACAGTTGTCAGAGTCTCTCATTGGAGTCTCCCACTAGAATGGCCTGAGACTAGATTCCTATAAGCTGTTTGTGATTCATGTGCCCTAAATCAGATTACAATAGGACTAATGAACAACTGCTGTCACTATTCAAGCAGTAACTGAAGATGACATGCAGAAAAAAAGCCATTTACAGAACCGGTCTTGTTGAAAGTTTTCCTCTCCTTCCCGCAAGCTTCGAACCCAATGCACTTTGGAAAATCTAAAGAAGGAGAGGTGGCATTCTGTACTCATTGCCACTGTCTCTAGGGTGTAATATTATGTCTTTTGGTTGTCTAATGTCTCCACTGAGTTCTGACATTGTGTCAATAGTATTAACAGAGTGCTAAATTAGATTTTAATTCCACACTTCAGGGACTTTTAGTTCTCTGCCCATCACTGGCCTTTAGGATGTTTGAAGTTTGATCAGACTACAGCATAATTTGTTGGAGAATTAATCTCTCTAAAAGATATAATAAGAGAAAAAAAACAGCTATCATGGAAAGGGTGGGTCCAAATGTGTCTGTGAATTTCAGCACTTCCAAGGATGCATTTTTTTATGGCTGGTTGTCTTAAAAAGAGCGCAAACCAATTCAAACTAAAAAAGTTAACAGAACACATATTTTAGTTGTGTTGGACTTGAACCATGAAAGATCAGATGTTACTCTTTGCCAGAAAACCCACATCACCTGTGAAACAGTACATCTTTCTTTAGCCATTGAATAACAAGAGCATCCATCTGTATCCCATTTTTAGTAAGGATTGAGATTCTTGTGTTAGATCTGTGCAGCTATTTAATCTACTGCTTCATGCTGATGGACAAATGCAGTAAGCAAGCAAACCATAGTCATCAGAAGCATCCTTGATAGCAGCTGAAAGGAACATTTGGATATAACTCTTTTTGTTCAGTGATTATGCACATAATTTTTGGACCCACGTGTCTAACAATCAGGACTTATTCTGCATGGTTTCCAGCTAGAGCTTCCTGTCACCCTGAGGGACACATCTGTGATTTCTGCATTATGATCCAGCACCATGCTGACGTCCAAAAGGAACTAAACAACCACCCTAAGGTGAAGGAAACATGAACCCCATTTCTGAATGCTTTCAGTGGGGCAGTTGTGGGAATACCTGCTTGCTTATTCCAGTGCAAGACTTTTTTTCCAGCTAGGAAATGGAGCTGCTTATTCAAAAGACTGTTTTGGATTGTCAAGTAAGTTGATCCAATTACATTCACACTGTCAGTGAATGAACTCTGTATTCCTGTTTGTATTACTATATGAAAAGAGTAAAAATTTCTTCTATTAAATGAACCATCTCCCATTTTAAGGCTTAGGACATGTCAGATATTTCTTAAATAATGCTGTCAGAGGGAGACAGCCCACAGAAAGTAGTTGTATTTGGCCCATCTATATGGTTACACAGCTGAAAAATGTCATGGGAACTGCAGAGGTAAATGAACCGGACCAGCCTGGAGATGTCATTGGCACTCATGGAAAAATCAGTGCCAAAAGTACCCTTCCCAGTGAGGTGGGGACAGAGGACGGATAAATTATTTATCTTCACTTTACTAAGGATTAAAACCAGGGATCTGGTCCTGCCTCCCTTTATTAGGGTATCTTTTCTTTCCTCTGAGCCATGTCTGACAGAGCCTGCAGCACCAAATCCTGCTCCCTTGTGCTGCAACCTGTCATCCAAACGCCTGGCCTCAGCCCCAGTCCTGCTTCCTCCCTGTCCCCAAAGCTGTGATGTGACCTTGTGTCCTGGCCTTGCTGGAGAGATGAAACCCAGGCCACTCCTGTTTTCAAGAGCTGCCATGCATGGGCAGTCTGAGTACAGGCCACAGATGAGTCCTGCTCCTCTTGGAGTTGCTGGAACAAATCCTGCGGTCAGTACTGCCATGTTTGCCAGTCTCCCAGAGCAGAGGAGGCAAATCACAGCCTGCTCCCGTGCCCACCAGCCACCCAGCCACTGCACTCACCACAGGCAGACAATGCTCAGAAGACAAGGTCCCGTCACAGCTACTAACAACCAGTGCCATTCCCGCACCAAGTACGCTGCCAGGGCCAACAGCATGTTCCCAATGCTCCAGAAGATGCTGCTCAGGATCCCAGTGAAGGTGCGGTGCTGTATGTCCACCCACTCCATCGCTGCAAGAGAGAGGCAGCCTTCAGCTGGGGCACACAGGAGTTCCCCAGGAAGGGGTCTGCAGGGCTTTTTAACAAGAGCAAAGCAATGTAACATCCCTGGTCTTCTCCTTCACAAGGTTCCACTGTTTGCCTGGTATTTGGAACATTTAAAACATTCATCCACAATTCTTAACCTCTTGCAAAGCTGTAAGCAACTAAAATAAAACTTTTAAAAAAATAGATATACTGGACATAAATTATGAAACTGCTAAAGACACTCTAGGTGATATCTATTTTTGGTTTTAAATCCTATTAAAGAGCATTCAAACGGTCTTCTTTATGAAAAAGATTTCCCTCCCCCCCCCAACCATCTTGCCTGCTAGGGTTCCTGTTTCTCTGCCCACTCATTATGTCAGATGAAAGAAAGATATTAAGATGAATTGTTGTTCACATGGAATCTACCTGATGTGGATACTAATGCACATGTAAAGCCAGATGGTTGTCTCTTTGTCCGTGTGAACTAAAAAAAGCCATTTTTCCTCCAGAGATCTGGACATCTGGAAACAGGTCCCTGATCGGAGAGGTAAAAGAATCCCTGCCCAACCCTCGACACGTCCCCAGGTGCCTCTAAAGAATAGGTATGAGGCCCTGGATCTAGAGGGTCAGGCAGAGGACACTCATGGAAAAAAATCTGTCTCGCTGCACTCTGCTTGCTACACAGATCACAAACTCAATTATTAAGAAAAAAATAAGGGTAATTGTAGTGACTCCCTTCTGAGGGGAACTGAGAGCTGGACCCATCCCATAAGGAAGTCTGCTGCCTTCCCAGGACTGGGATGAGGCATATTACCAGAAGACTCCCTGAGCTAATTCAGCCCTGTGATTATCACCCACGGATGGTTGTTCAGGTTGCTGGTAATGGAATTGATAGGAGAGGTACCAGGGCAATTAAAAAGGACTTTAAGGCTCTGGGTCATTTGGTTAACAAATCAGGAGTGCAGGTGGTGTTCACCTCAGTTCCTGCAGTAGCAGGGATGAATGAGGAAAAGAGCAGGAAAACCCATTTAATCAATAAGTGGCTTAAGAAATGATGCTTCTGGTGGAATTTTGGTTTTTATGTTCATGGGGCAACTTTTATGCTACCAGGCCTGCTAGAGTCAGATGCACTTCATCTATCTAGCAAGGGTAAAAAAAACTCTATCCTGCAACTTGGCAAGGCTGATCAAGAGGGCTTTAAACTAGGTTTGAAGGGGGAAGGGGATGAGATCAGGCTCTCCAGAGATGAGCCAAAGGGTGTTAAGCCAGGGTTAAGAATGAAATCAGCAGCCCAGCTGAAGTGCATGTAACACTCATGCACACAGTATGGGTAACAAACAAGAGGAGCTGGAAGGCATCCTGAGGCAGGAAAGCTGTGATGTAGTTTCCATGATGATCCTTAACAGGAATTGGGTAGCATGGTTTGCAGGTATTCATGTTGCAACAGAAGTACTAATAAGTGGTTAGATTTTATTAGACTGTTAAAGTATTTATTAGACTAACAGAAAATTTGGATTCTTGGATCCCTCCAAGAGGGATGTTCTTTTGGCTGCCTGTAATGAAATTGCACACATAACACTTTTCCAGACTCCTGTTCCTACTGATTCTGCTGTGTCTGGTATGCAAGTTCCTTCCTACCCATTCCCTGTCAAAGTCCCCTTGTGCAGCCAGACACCCACAAACCCCAATATACTTACCCAAAGGCAATACAATCAGGGAGACACCACTCAGGGCCACCCCAGTGAGAGTCCGTGTGATGGCCAGCATGCTGTAGGAGATGGAGGCAGCACTCAGCATCCCAAACACAACAGAGCACACCAGCGAGAGCAGGAGCATCGTTTTCCGTCCAAACCTGCCACAAGCACAGGCTTGGTTACAGTGGCTGGAAACCTGTCACAGGAGCAGGGTTTGAAAGGGCAAATCAGGGATTTTAGAGGAAAATTAAAATATTGCCTGCTCTTCAAAGAGTGCAAGATGCAACGTCCTGGAGGAGCAGGAAATGGCTCTGGATATAGCTGGTGCCACAGTGGTGCACTCCCGTTCAGAGAGCCAGCCGGCCCCTGAGCACTGGGCATGGGGCTCTCCAAGTGGAAAAAGCAGCACTGATCAGAACAACGAATCAGACTCCTCTGGCCAACACCAGCATCAAAAGCAGGGATGAAATCCCCTGCTGCTGGCACACCCTGCTCCTTCCAATGGTTGTCCCCATGACTAACTCAGCATGTCCTTCTCCCATGGCTCACTCAGGACCAGCCACTGCCACCAGTCTCGAGGAGGAGAGAGAGTCATGACACTTTGAACCTGCTTCTTGGAAGGAAAACAAAGGACTCCAGTTGCCAGCCCAGATGTGCAAACAGCCTCCTGACATCCTAAGGGGTCTCTGAGGAGGTTGTTCCCTGAGGGTTTTGGGTCATAGTTATAGTATCTTACACCACATCCAGAGTCCTGTGTGGAGAAATACAAAAAAGCAAATACACACAAATGCACACAGACACACACACAGAAACAGAAGTGTCTGCATGTGTTTCTACACAATCTAATCAAAATGGAGTGCAAGGTGTCAGTCACTTCATGTACACCAGCATAGCATGTTAGAACATCTTAGGTTCAAGCTGGGGTAGTAGATTAAGTCTGTCAACAGGTAATGTTCAGTCTACAAGGACTGAAATCATGCTCTGATCCTGGCATTAGGGCTCTCTTAGTGGCCACCTGAGAAGGATGGTGGCAAGAGCAATTACTCCAGGGGAAAAAGTGGTGTGCAGGGACATAATACCACAGTAACATTCCTAAAAAGAATCATAAAGAACTTCATTCAGCAGTTGATTATTTAATCTACTGGCAAAAAACCCCAACTTGTGGCTTGGGCACAGGAACTTTGCTGGATCTGCTTTGAAATCTAAGCACAGATAGTTTGCAAAAGACATGGTAATGCCCTTGGGTCAGAAATGCACCCAGAAATGCACCAGAGCTGGATCCACTTTCCAGCAGATAAATGCCTGCGCTGGTTTAAAGGTAAACCGGCAGGAGAAATTAGCCTAACTCGAGACAAATTACAACTCAGAGTTACAATTTACTAAAAAGATTACCATAAATATAATGATACATAGAAAAATTGGTTTTAACCCACAAAAACAGATGTATAACCCAGCAGCTCATGAGGGCACAGCTGATTTCGAACCCTTGTTAGCTGCCACTCGAGCAGACTGAATGTCCTAGTCTGACTAATTGGAAGTTCATCCATAACTTTGTCTTTTTTTTTTGTCCATTTCTTCTGTATTCTTCTGAGGTGGGGAAGTGATGTGGAGTGACATCCAAAGTGCACACAGAATTTAGGATATGGGGCCACCATGCATTTACATCTTATTGCATAGTGATATTCTTAATAGTGATATTAATTTCATATTCCTTTCCTAATGATTCATGATTTTCCACTTGCCTCCCCAACCGACACTGTTGTGTGGATGTTTGCCTAGAGCAAAACTGTATTTGTCATAACACCAAAGACTTCCTATTGAGTAGCTGTGGTCCTTTGTCCCTCCATTTTAACATTTTAACATTAATCTGCTCTGAAATTTTGTTTCTGATTCTCTCATCTAGTCACAGAGTTATTTAGCTCCTTCTGCAGTTTTCCACACTCAGATCTCATCTCTACCAGACTGGCCACTCAGCATCATCTCCTCACTTTTTAACTTTACAGATTAATTACAAAAGTGCTGAAAAGCACAAATCCAAGCACAGGTCCCTCCCTTGTCACAGTGGAGCACTTACATCTTCTCTCTCCCTCCTGGCTTTTTTCTTTAGGGGCCTTTGGTAAGGAGACTTCTTGATATCGTGTCGAGATGGTGCCTCCACTGTTGACATGCCCACTTAGTGCATGCAAATGTATTCAGTACATTTGCAAGGCATGGATCTTTTGAAAAAAACCCAGCTGATCCTTCACTAGTGTGTCCTATCTACCCATGGGGCACTGGCTCCATCTTTCAGAGCAGTTTTTGCCAATTTGCCTGGTACAGACAGATGTTGGGCTGCCTGGCATTTAGTTCCCAAGATATTATTTGGAGTTTAGATCAATCAGTTTAAAACTGATTTGAAATGTAATACCATCCCAGCCCTCTGCTGTGGAGGTCACACAATGCCAACTGTTCCAGCTTTTCCATCCTAAAGGTAGGGCTCTAGGATAATCACTCCTTGCTCCTGGAAACTGACTGGTATTCACTAGATGTATTTGTCTCTGCCTTCTTCTGTCAGCTTATTTTAAAGCTCCAACTCCAACACCTGCCCCTACAGGCTCATTTATCTCTCACACTACACTCTTTTTATTTCCAGATGCTTCTTTGATTCCTTCATCTTCTACTGGCTCTTTCCCCTCACAGTCCATTTGTAAAAGAAATTATTTTTCATTTTGTGCTAACAGAGACCTTTTCTTTTGCCTTACTTTGTCCTGCTCCTTTTCTTCATTCTGAATTTCTCTTCCTTCAACTGTGCTATAAAACTGTTGTAGATGCAAAGCCAAGATACACAGTTTGAAGATCAGCTAGGTGTCTCAGATCCTTGTAAAAGTATACCCATTGTCTTAGTTTGGAGAGAA
>VXBX01006022.1:41700-60397 GCA_013400415.1 Scytalopus superciliaris | reverse complement strand
GCGGGTCCAGAGAAGAGCAACAAGGTTGGTGAAGGGACTCGAGCACAAGTCCTATGAAGAGAGGCTGAGGGAGCTGCGGTTGTTTAGCCTGGAGAAGAGGAGGCTTAGAGGTGACCTAATCACACTCTATAACTACCTGATTATATATAACCAGGTTATAACCAGGTAGGGGTTGGTCTCTTCTCCCAGGCAGTCAGCAATAGGACAAGAGGGCACGGGCTTAAGCTCTGCCAGGGGAAATTTAAGTTAGATGTTAGAAAAAAATTCTTTACAGAGAGAGTAATCAGGCATTGGAATGGCCTGCTCAGAGAGGTGGTGGATTCACCATCCCTCGAGGTTTTTAAACAGAGATTGGACATGGCACTTAGTGCCATGATCTAGTAAAGGACTGAAGTTGGACCAAGGGTTGGACTTGATGATCTCGGAGGTCTTTTTCCAACCTGATCGATTCTATGGTTCTGTGATTCTATGATTCTATGATATTCAGGATTCATGGGCTGCCGCAGAGCAGGGCAAGACCCCTCCCCTCCTTTCTTGGAGGAGAACTCCTCCCGGAGCCCAGCCCACCTTTCCTTAGAGTGAAGAGAGCTGAGAGCTTAAACTTTACTGGTTCTCTTAGGGCAGGAAGAGCTGTTATGCCCTGTTCAAACTTTAATGGTTGTTCCAAGTCAGGTTTCAAATCTAAATCCTTAAACATCTCTACGTTCCTGCCCCAGCCCCCAAGGTGCTCTGGCCATGGCCCAGACGGGCCCCTTTGCCCGCCGTGGTTCCCGTCCCGCCGGGCCGGCACTGCCAACACCCCCAGCCCCAATGGACAGAATGGCCCTGGGGAGCTCAGCACGGAATGGCCCGAGGTGGCAACACAGACTGGCTCAGAGGGGGCTTGTTTGTCCAGCTGCGCCTGCTGGGAATGGACCCACGTCTTGTATTCCTCACGCAGGGCCCTTTATGGGTGACAGAGGGACTGTCCCCTCCTGTGTCACCCCAGCGCGGGGCAGCGCCTCGCTGTGCCCGCGGGCTCAGACCCTCAGCTCCTACACTGCAGGCCCGGGTGTGCCCAGCCGGCCGGGAGGCTTTCGACACAGTCCCACAGGACATGCCGCTCTCCAGCATGGAGAGCCCTGGGCTTGGAGGCTGGGCTGGGCAAGGCCGGGCTCTGTGGCACCAGTAAAGGGCCCATGGGTATGACCTGTCGCTACCCCATGCCAAGGGGGTGAGGCTGGGCATTGTGGTGCCAGCAAGGGGACCCTGGGCACGGCCTGTTGCTGCCCCACGCTAAGGGGATGAAATACCCCGTGCTGCCAGCAAAGGGCCCGTGGGCACAGCTCTTGGTGTCCATCATCTCTCTGCTCTTTGTTCTCCTGGGGAATGGCCTCAGTATTGCTCAGGAAAGTTGCTTCCAGCCACTCCAGCACCCTCTGGTGAGTCAGGATGGTCTCCATGAGCAGAACACTGGCTTTCCTGTGTGGCAGCACTCAGCACTCTGCAGCAGCCCCATGCTTGGACTTGAGCTGCTGCAGAGGCTCAGTCTTGGTCACAACACTCCTGTCACTGCCCCACACCAGTGCCTGTGCCGCCAGCAAAGGGCCCGTGGGGACAGCTTGTCACTGCCCCATGCCGGGGGATGCCATGCCCTGTACTACCAACAAAGGACCCCACTGAAAGGCTTTCATTGACATTTGAGGAGGTTTGTTTGTCAAAGACAAACAATTTGTTTTACATTTGGAAGCAGAATGCTGGATTTTAAGTGTAGTGATCATAGATGCAGCTGTCACCACCTTATGTTCCATTTCAAATGATTAATAATATTTATCAATTCTGATGTGTCACTGTGCTTTGTTGCTCTACAGCCTGCTCCAAATGATGGCATTCTCTTTTGGATTGATCTGATTAATGATGGATCAATCTGTTCCATTTCATTGTAAGCCTCTCTTAACTGAACGGCTTAGGTTAAAAGAGAACAACCTTCACCAAATGTTATGATTTATGCCATTATTTAAATCATGTTTTCTTTCTTCTGCTGCTAACAGTTTAGTGTCAATACCTGAAGAATTGAACTTAATTATTTCTGGTCAAGCCCTGCTCTTCCTGATATAAACATTCCTGCAATTTTATTTTTATGATTTAATTTTCTGCCTAGCAATGAAAATGTCCTTTTGTCATTACAGTGCTTTATGTTCTACAAGAGATCATTTCAACACTGCAGATGCCCATCTTGTTTCTCATGAAAATTGCTCACGACATCACAAAACCCTTTAATGATTTATCTTATTTCCTCTGCACCCATTGGAAGAACTGGTTTGACGCAGTGGCTGCAGCACCGGCTCACAACAATAAGATGGGTATTTAGTCTATACATAGCTCTATTGTTATGCGACCTGAGGCTTTGCTTTCACATCAGTTGCTTGTCCAATTCCTTGTCAGTCTTGTTTAATTAGCTCTTACGGTCCTGTATGGCAAGGACTTTCTAATGTTGGTTGTTTGCTTAGTGCTTAGCTCAAGGGTGCCAACATTGCTGCTATTGTAATGCACGGAATAAATAATAGTTTAACAGAAGGCAGCAAGAAAATCTTCACAGTTTCCTCTCTTTCCTAATTAGTATTACCTTTGTATTCTCTGTAGTTAGCACAGGCAACTATATGCTAATAGCAATCACTTACAGAAAGTAATAGCAGAAGTTTAAGGGTTGACTACTACAGTAAGTTACAGACCCCAAGAACAGTTTTTATGCATTAAAACCTGTCAAAATATGTTGCTCTAGTGAGAAACATGGCTTCTGACTACAAATGTTTCTCTAGGTGTCATATTTGCCACAACCTGTGAAGGAATTTGGGGGAGGTTTACTTGTCTCATCCTTCAGAGTGCTGCCAGGATTACATGAAATATAAACAGCAGAACCACAAATCTTTATACAGAGTCAGAATTGCTCTCAACCAGAAACCTTTTCTGAGACTCCTATTAAAACTTTATTTGCTCAGTCACTCAAACCTTGAGCAGATCCAACATTTCTTGTCTTGAAAACACACATGGGATGTTCTTTTCATGATGCTAAAGATTTCATCTTCTGAACTGTCTCACTGGCCCCCTTCTTCCCATCCTGTCTGCAAGAACATGAAGTGACATTTTAAGCCCTCCTTAGTGGAAGCAATTAATGCAGTCACCTAAATGAAAGACTTCTTTCCTTGAGTTTCTATGTGGGTTATGTCAACACACAGTGACTTTAGGAAGTATTAGTGAGTTCTTGTCTAGATGTACAAAACCTACAAGTTCTACAGTTGGGCTGCTCTAGGTAGGATAAACCAAATTTAGGTAATCCCCTCATATATCCCTGAACTTTGAGAGTTTTCTACTTGACAAAAAAAAAAAGGCACTTATTTTCAGGGAAAGGAAAGCCTTGCTTGGGTCACATGTTTTATTCCAGTGTTTTGGATGACAAGAATTATTGCAGCCTATCAATCCTTTGTTTCTCTCTGTCTTCTAGTGTCTAAAGACACTTTCCAAGATCACCGTGGATTTCAGTTTTATTGGTGTAAAAACTCAAGAAAAATAAAGATTTTATGTAGATAAACATACAAGCACAAACACTGGGCACACCTAAATCTCTCAGATATTAATGGTTTTATATTTGCAGTAGCTTGAGAGAGGTGGAATTCCTAAGATGATAAACACAATTTAAATAATAAACACAATTTAAAAAGGGAACCGGACCAAATGAAATCAGGATATAAATAAACATATGAGTTATAATAAAGTAGATCTGGCTTCTCAACAACAAGTTCTATTTTATCCATTCTACAACTGCTTCTTACATCTCATTATCTGACACATATATGCCAACTACTGAGAGCAGAAGAAAGCAAAAAATTTCTTTTAAAAAATTTGTTTTCTCCCATGAAATCAACAGGAATGATTGATGGTGCCCACGAACCAGCTCTGTTTAACCAGAATTTTAATATGGTAATCTCAGAGTACTCATGATGTGTTGACTCATGATGTGTTACTCAAATATTGTAATGTGTTGTTATACTTCATATTTGTAAAAAACTTCCTTCCTAAAGCTCAGCCAGGCTCAGGATGCTTCACATTCACCCCAGGAACAGCCCACAGACTTTCTGGTGAGCTCATTTTTAGTGAGGTCTGGGTCACTCAAGTGTTGTCACCAAAAGGTGAAAAAATGAAATTAATGGGGGTAGAAATTTCTCTTAATCAGATTTGCTTGGCCTTTTAACTACATAGGAAACTTAGGCTTAAGGAATCCAGATACACTTCGCACAATTAGGGTGTTTCTGCTTTCCTCCCACATAAAATGAACAAATTACTCACAACATTTCTCAGTCTAGACCACTTTTATTTTGGAGAACAAGGCATGAAGAAACGTAATATGTCTATGAATGTGAGGGAAAGTACACAGTGATTCACTGTAACAATTTGCAGAACAACATAAAAATAGCGATTGAGTCAGAGCTGACCTTTCTGAAAAGGTAGATTCTCATCTACCTTTCAAAAGGTTCAGAATACTAGAACCAGAATGACAGAGGCTTCATTATGTCCCCCAAGTCTTGTTTCAGAATGGAAGTAGTAGAATGTCTTTTATTCTATAGGGTGCCCAAGTAAATTGCTGTATTGTTATTCTTCATTTCCTGCCCCCCAAACTTTTATATTCCCCTGAACATGCAATTTCATTCAGGTGGTTTGGAGTAGCTGCTTTAGTCTGAATCCTATTCCAGGAGAACTCCATTATCTCATGTTTGGGGAAATGGAATGGACATAAGATTTTTGCCTGCTTTTTTTGCAAGGAGTCATTTTGGGATTTGCACAGAGACACTCACTTGGCTGGATATCTCACCACTGCAAGAGGTCCAGCTAATGCATATGGATTATCCAAAATTGGGATTGGAGGACATTGACTCAAGGTGTGATTCACAGGTCCTTAAGAGTTTAGTCACAAGATAAAGAAAGCAAGATATTCCTATCAATCAAGAATCAGATGCTCTGCTCTATCCTTGTAGTTAAATTTAAAGAG
Source organism: Scytalopus superciliaris (assembly GCA_013400415.1). Classification (NCBI taxonomy): domain Eukaryota; kingdom Metazoa; phylum Chordata; class Aves; order Passeriformes; family Rhinocryptidae; genus Scytalopus; species Scytalopus superciliaris. The sequence continues at coordinate 55,374 of VXBX01006022.1, read as the reverse complement.
GCTTGAGTGATGTGGGGTTTCCAGAGACAACCTTGTCCTTCCTGAAACTGCTCTCCCTGTGGCACGTGACAAACAAAGCCTTTGTCCACTTTCTGACTCTTCATTAACTGCTTTGCACTGAGAGCTGTGTTTGAAGCTCACTGTTAGTAAGTCTCAAAGAATAATTTGAATAACAAATTAAGAAAAAATCCATAAAGACATGCTGCATGGCAAATTAGACATGTTTGTGCTGAAGAGCAATAGCACAGCACTGGAGTGGTGACTGCACTACTCGTCTGCATTATTTCATCATTGGAGACAATTATTGGTCCATCAAAATACAGTTAGAAGACAAATTCAATAATACTTGTACCAGGTAGAGTACATGAGCAACTCATTTGGTTACTGAGGAGGAGTGTTACGTAAGAGACCAAAGATATCAGACCAGCAAGGCACAAAAGAGTTTGCTGTAATTTTTGCTCCCACTGCAAGGCTTTTTATTATAATTTTGAGATGATATTAGTGAACCCCAATGTAAAAAAAGTATTTATCTATGCTTTTTAGGGAACAATGTCCTTTTTTTGTTCAGCACTATGAATTCTGTTTTTATTAGTTTCTGCACTGGAGACATTCAGAAATGTGTCAGTGCTTCCAAGCATGTAACATAATTTTACATGGACATGACCTTTCCTTTTCAAACCTGCCTTTGAGTGTTGAGACAAGTATGCACACCCCATTTATTTATATATTGGTTTATTTAGCCAGTTATTCATGTTTTAAAACTTCATGTATTTTTTTTAAAGTAACACTCTTTAGTTTCAGGAGAATGGATTAATTCAGGATTGAGGGATTTCTTAGGTAGTTGACGACCTAAGGAGTGACAATTCTGCTACACTATGTCTTGCAAGTGGTCTTGCAATAAAATACATAAGCATCAGCTCCAGCACCTTGGGATGGAGTGTCCTTGAGATTCCACCATCAGAGTTCAGATTCCCTTGCAAAATTTTGTGAATATAATTTTTTGGCAATGCCAAAACTGGAGTATTGTTGCGCTAAGAAGCCTGTAAGCAGGCTCTTTGGAGCAAATTGCATCTCACCTTACTTTGTGTAAAAGCAGGTCTTTAAGCTCAGCTGCTCTTCCAGGCTGAGAGAAGATAAACTGTCCTGATATAAGTGCTTCAGGTGAGATGAGTTTCCTTCTGGAAGGTGCCTCTCCTGTAAATACTTCAAGACAACATCTTTAGTGGTAGAGCACACTGACAGCCATGGAGGTATAATTACAGATTGCCAGGTGAGATAAACCTTATTCTTCCCAAATCAGCTGGTACTTATTTCGGAAAAAAAATGTGAACTAGATTAGATTTTCTTCTCTGTCCTCCACTACGGATCCACCCCGTTTTTGATGAGAGAGCGTTACTGCCTGTCTTTGTTGGGTACAACAGGTTGCAGGCAGGCAGCTGACTATCAGAGAAATTATGCTGTTCGTGTTCTAGCTGGATGGTGGCTACTAATTGGATGCTAGCACAAATTACATCGTGACTGCCTGCAGCTGTGAATTTGCAATGCTGCATACTTGATATGCCCATTCAATCACATTCACTCAGACTCTTGTCCAATTTGAAAATGTTCGCAAAAATCCAAGCACCAAGCTTCCAAGATTGAATGTGGGTGGCCTGAGTGCTCACATCATTGCCCCATGATACATTTGGGATTAGAAAACATTCCTTAAAAACAACTTGCAAAAGATAATTCACTTCACCCGTGTTAGGAACCTATTTTAGAGTAGTTTTTGTATGCACCAGCTGCTCACATTTTTGTCTTTGTTCTCCATTAGTAATGAACCTTTCCTTAGTTTTAAAAGATAGAAATATAAGCTCTTTTTAGCAAGTGATCAGATCCTGCTGTCCTTTACAGTGTGCATTTATTGAATATGCTTATGCCACATGATACAAATTATAACTTGGTCTTCTTTGTCTGTGTTACCATAAATCTGAATTTCCCCACTGGGTGTAATCATAGACTTCATGCATGAGAATTTAGATTCACCAAGAGAGCAAAGGCTAATAAAACACCGAAGATGGAGTATCTCATGTCTTTTATGTAATTTTCTTCCTTGTTCTCCCTCTGACTTCAGTGTTAGATGAGTTGGACCATTAGTTATTTTTATTATACTGACAAATGCAAAGTGAGGCAGAGACACAAGCTGGCTTTGACTGAGGTATAAGATCCCTGCAAAGATGGAGACTTCATTTAGATAATGGCTAAGCCAGAGAAGAACATTGGATATTGCTGTCCATGAAGTCCAGGATACAACAAAGAGATTTATCCCACCTGCTCTACTAGGGTAGCAAAATGAATTTCACTCCAGTCTTCAACTCAAAACCTGGAAAAACCTCTCAAGACTTGATGTGTGTGTTGTCTTTTTCTTTTCTTTTACTCCTTACTGATCGAGATGTGTAAAGGGAAAAGGTTACAGTCACCTTTGATCATGATGATACTTTTGTCCTTTCAAGCCTGTGCTCCTAAGGGCTTGATGGGCCATTCTCAAAAGCCTAATGGTGAGGAACCTGCCTGTTCAAAGACTGTCTTTTTATTCTATTTTAACATCAATTGCCCAAACGTTACAAGTCAGTGGTTTCCTTTAGCTTAAGCACTACTGGTCAAAGTATAGCTGGTGTCTCTGGTGCACTCAGGACTGGATGTCGAAGTCTACAACCTCCCACTCTGCACAGAAGCTAAATTGCAAAGAGTGGAAATATCTCAGATAGAAGCTTTATTGCTACTGCACAGAAGTCACCACACACACTCCAGATGATGATTTCTATATAAATCATTGCTTTGTGACACAGGTGGAATATCTTGATCTGGCAAGTCCCTTCGAGTTTCTATGGATGGCACTTTCCAGATGCCTTGGAAACCTTAATTTTGTGCACGTCTTGCATTTCTTATTGCATCCATTAAGTTCATGCCCACAAAGGCAGATTTCAGAGAGCTGAGCATCCCTTTATATTGTCTCAGGATGGGGTTCAGTTTGTGAAAGAGTCAGAATTCTCAGCACAACTTTCTGGGAAAGCAGCCACTTTGCAGAAGGTTCTGACATTATTCAGCAGCAGAAAATCTGGTTAAGTGGGAAAAGCATCATTGCTTGTTATTTGGAATTTATTTTCTTTTTTTGGTGAGCCAGTACTTGTGTGTGTGGTTATATGGCTTATAAGCATGGGAGGCTGCTCACTCCTATCACTTTTAACAGGTATGATTTCCCAGGTACTTCATAAGCCTGGGCTTGAGCACCTTGATCTCACTGCTGGATTTTAGCCTCAGGACAGACCTGTGGAGTAGTGCAAGATGAACCTCCTTATATTTGAATTAGTTTCACAGGGTCACAAAACCAGTAAATGGGGATATTGGGGGACAGAACCAGACACCCATCATGTTTGGTGTGACATAGAGACCCACAACAAATCCTGACTCCTCACTTGTCCCCTTGTCAGGGACTTCAGGTGTCTCCCAGCTCCTGGATGTCTGCACCCTGCAGTTTCTTCTCCCCCTAAAGTACAGTTTCAATTGCAGCCTTCCCTCTTTCAAGGCTGAGTTTGAGTCCCTGTGACCTCTGTGGGTCCCTTGAGCAGTTCTTTCAGCCCTTGGAAGTCAGAGTGGCAGCTGCACTGATGCGTGTGCAGATCAGACCATGCAGCAAATCCTCCAGTCTGACTAAGAACGTCTGGCCTCAGGACTCAGCAGCATTTTGACAACAAGCTGGGAGGGAAAAGATGGTCATCCAACTAATTATTGCACAGATATGCCCTAGTCTAGCCAGGTAAGGTCCAGTAAAACTAACCTCTTTATGGCACCAGTTCCTCAGTTAAATCCCTTAAAATCCACTTGCCATGTCTGCCTCTCCCTTCAGCTTTTCTGTTTCCTCTGACTTTCTGCTTATTTCTCCCTCACTAGTAGTAACTTGTGCACATAGCTGAGGAGCCCTTGCCCTCTCACTTTTCTCCCTGTGATTTGTTATTATTAATAACTGGGATATTTTTGGCTTTTGCTCATCAGGCAGCTTGTACCAAAGCAGCAGCCTGCCTTTCAGTGTTGCCAATCAAGCCTTTCATTCTGCTTATTGGAGCAGAATTCTTTGTCCTGCTAGGGATCGTTGTCAGTCCTGCTGCTGCTGCTGCCCTTACCTAAGGCATACATTTGGATTTGAATGTATTCACGTGTGTGTACATGCAGAGGGGAAATAAATACAAAAGCAGCTCACATTTTCCAAGTCCCTCTCTTGTGTAGGCACAGCACAGACTGCAGCACCAAGAGATAAACATTCTCCATATGGCACCTGGCTTTTGACAGTGCTCCTTGGCTTGGGGACACCTGGGGTGCTGTGGCAACATTCAGTGTGCTCTACAGTGGGTTTGTTTTCATCTTGAGTTTGAAAATCTATGCCGTGCAGTGAGGGAGGAGGGTGGCTGTTAAAATGACATAAATAGTGGTAGCAGACCAGATGGGAAAAGCAGGATGGAGAAAGGAAAGCAAAAAAAAAAAAAAAAAAAGAATGATAAATGTTAATGTTATAAAGGAGTTATGGGGCATACACTTTTTAGCAGGGCCTGTTGTGGTAGGATAGGGGGTAATGGCTTTAAACTCATAGAGGGTTGATTTAGATTAGATATAAGGAAGAAGTTTTTGATAATAAGGATAGTAAAACACTGGCACAGGTTGTCCAAAGAAGTGGTAGATCTCCATCCCTGGAAACATTCAAGGTCATGATAGTTCTGTCACCTTATAGTTATTATTATGGTCAGAAGTTTACTTTAAAATTTAGCATATTTTAGCAATTAATATGGTTGACATTTATTTTTAATATGTAACATAATTTATCTAATACACCTTCTGATATTAAAAAAAGGTTAGGCTCAATTTCCTCCTTCTCAACCTGCCCTCTCAGGCCAGCTTTCCCATACATCTCCCATATGGGATTGCTGGCACCACAACCAGTCCCTTTTGATAACAAAAAGTCTCTGCAGAGGGTCCCACATCAGTAAGTCCCAGTGAGGACCTAACTCCTTCTTTGTGCACCATCCTCTCTATCCTATTCTTTCTAAAACACAGCAGAGAAAATACTTTCCTTCTCCTCAACCATTTTTCTCCCTTCCTTCCCTTGAAACGTCTCCTCCTTATTTTTGGTTTGTCTTATCCTTTATCTGCTTATTCCAACACCACAGGAGGTGTGCAGAAGTTCAGGAGAGGTTCTTGTGCCAGCTCACTGCTCTGCTCTGTTGGCAACATCTCCAGCAAGAAGGATGGAAAACTGAAATTCTGAGGAGTCAAAGGTGAAAAGTCCTTCAAGCTAATGGAAACAGCAGCCTGTAAGGAAAAACTACAGCCTCACAACCTACTTTTTTTTTGTGTATTGGTCAATGTAGGACAGCATTTTAAAATTTTATTAGATGCTTTTTTAAGAATTTTCCTTTTCATCTCCCTGAGATAAGAAACAAGAATCATGAAAACTTATTTCTTGGTAGCTCTTTGCAGTGATGTCATCTTGATGACAATTAAACACAAATGGGCTTGCACTCAGGTTACTTCCTAGTTGCTGGTTTCTTTTTTTTGTTTTGTTTTGTTTTGTTTTTTTGTTTTCAGATGTGCCTGAAACCATAAAACTTCCTCCTCCACTAGTGAGCTTAATGTATTTGCAACCCAAAACCTTCCCTACTCCCCTCACCCTCCACATATCAACCTGCCAATTCTGATCCCTCTGCAGCATGTTCAGTCACTTGTTAAAATGTTCTGTCATTTCTTATGCAAGCTGGCATCTCCAAGAGCTTGGTGTGTCTGATGCCAATGTTCCTGGGAACCAGGCCTTGCATTTGCAGTTTATCCTACTTGTAGACCTAAACTGACATGTGCAGTAGGTCACTGAGCATGGGCAAAGACAAGAAGACACTAAATATTATTCCGATTAGTTTTGGATCACAATCCTTATGCTCACCTGATTTCTGCTCCCTAGAAGGAGGCAGGAACTTGCAGTTTATGGCCTGCCTTGTGCCTCAGAGCATAATAAATTGTTATTAAGGAGAAAAAAAAAGGAATCTGTGAGACGTGCTGGTCTCCTGAGGAGCTGTGGGTGCTGCCTGAAATTCCAATACATCCAGATTTGATTTAATTTGAGATCAATCTCTAAAACAAAGATGGCAATGTTATGTAAGTGGAACTTCTACCTAGTGTAACTGAACTACTGCGTTTTGCCATATAAGCTTCAGGAACAGTGAGTCAAGTCTACATGGGTTATTCCGTACTTGGGAGGTCACTGGTGGCGTCCAGGGAAATGTCTCAGTGTTGCAGCACCAAGTGCACTGGTTTTGGGCTTTATCACAACTGGAGAGTAGAGAGACACTTCCTTTTGAGTATTGTACTGTGACCAGGGTGATACCATGGTGCACTAGACCTATAAAAATAGAGTTTTAAAGGTGAAAGTCAGAGTGAGTGTCAATACATAAGTACCTGCCTGTCCCTGGCTGTAAATCAGGGGCCAGATCCAGAGTGGTGTATTTATGGAACTGATTTGCTCCAGCTGAAGGTCAGCCAGTCCTGCTCTGCTTCCACTGATGATTAACACCCTTGCACCTACTTAGAAAAAGTGGAAGAGTGATTTTAAATTGCATGGATTCAGTCTGAAAGAAGGCGGGGTGTTGATAGCCCCAAATCCCTCAAGCAATCCCTGAAATCCCCCTGAATCCCCAAGAAACTGTAACATTCAGATTTCACCAGCCTGTGGTATCTTGGCTGAAAGTTCTGCATACCAAGGAAGAGAAAGAGGATGATGCATTTTACACATGGCAACATGTTGCAGTTCCCTGAGGCTTGAACAGAACATGGACCATCTGGATTTTTGTAATGTGAAGTTCAATTAAAATGTTTTGATGTTAACCACATGAAATTTTTGAGGATATAATTTTTTTCTCTTAGCTTTCCATTTCTCTCTATTCTGTTAAAAACAAAAATGAGAGAGTGAGGAAGTTATAAATATTTCACAAGAAAGTCCATATGGCTTCTCTTGTCACACTAATATGCATTTAGGAATTATTCATTTTTTAATAAAGAAAGGCAATTAAAATATGACTCTTGCCCTAATAAACTAGGAAAATTAGCTTTGGAAATAGAAGTGAATTTCTAGAGCTGTCTGTTGAAGACTGACATGAAGAAGGAGACTTGCTGTCATTGAATAAATCTCTATAGGTGACATTGCTAACTATTACTCTTGGACCACACCTTTTAGCTGACAGCTCCAGGACCATTGAGCTCCAGTAGTTAGAAAAGCCAGTCTCCTGTGAGTTATTTATCTTGGATTCACCCCATATTGATCTGCATGCCCATCAAAATGAATATACTTGCATGCAAAAAAAAAAAATTACGAAAAATCGTTGCTTGAAGCACCTTCCCCTTATTACGTGGCCATATCCCAGTGGAAGGTGGAGCTGGGCAACACTGCTTTGAAAGGACCTTTGTGAGGAGCATGGGGCACCTTCAACAAAGTTCTTTTGTTGCCAAGAGTGATAACTGTCTGTGCTGGAAGCAGTTCCTGGAACATACACACATAGAAGCCTCTTGATATAAGGAAAGAGAAATGGGCAAAATTCTCTGGCTGGTGGGTTAGTATTTTATTTTGTGCAAGGATCTTTTCCATTTTCTTGGTCTGTTGTTCATTATTGGGATTCTGCAATATTGTGTTAACAGAGCAACATGTCACTTCACACCCCATCCCTGGAAGTGGTGGATGCCAGGTTGTATGTGGCTTTTAAAAACCTGGTCTAGTGGAAGGTGTCCCTGCCCATGGCAGGGGAGTTGGAACTGGATGATTTTTAAGGTTCCTTCCAACCCAAACCATTCTATTTTAGTATGATTCTCCTGAGGACCTTGCCTGGTGGCTGTGTGTGTGTGTGTGTGTAAAACCATTTGCATGGGGATTACTTGCGTGTCACTGTAGGACTGATCCCAATATTGTGCTGAACAGAGTTGCAGCTATGTAAGTAAAAGCATATGAAAAATACAAAGTGAGGTGATCTCAATCTAATTAATTCAGCCCAGGTTTGTGGATCCAGTCCCGTGACTGTGCATAGTTCACCCCATAGATCAAACAGACACTTCGGAAGTGCTGTTGGAGCGTGCTGAACTTTGGATGTACTGTGTGATTTTACTGCATGCAAGCTAGAATGGTTTTAGGAGCCAAATCCCCATCTCACATAAATTGGCATGGTGCTATAAATCATTTGATAGTTTAATACTTTGAAGTTGCCTTCTTTATACTGCTGAAAAAGGGTGGTGACGTCCAAGCAGAACCTGGTTCTGTTATTCAGTTCACTGCTGTTAACTGGGATAAACCTCATTCTGACCCACTGTGGGAATGGATTTAATTTATTTGTAAACCAGGCTGGAGAAACAGATCAACGACCTGTTTTGAAACTACCTCAGACTGATTTTCTATTTTTTCCCTGATCCAAAACACCTCTAGATGAAGTCTATTTGTCATTCCATGTTTGTTGGGGAACACCTCCACATCTTTTTTCTGTGGATTTCTGGTCGTACCCACCAACTCTGAAACTCTTAGTGACTTGATGGGTGTCAACAGAGCACTCTGAAATAAATAAATAAATCAGTAAGTGCATTAGCTGTTTTCCCTGGAGTACAGAGCACCAGCTTCCTCTCTCACCGAAGCAATACAATTCCCTTATAATTAAACTTAAGTTACATTGCTCACAACAAAACTTTCAAAATGTGCTTGAAAATGGCTTCTGTGGGAAGTCTTTAAGGCTTAGTTTAAGCAGATGAGTATTGCTCCGGAAATAAAGAGGATTATTCATGTGCTCACAGATAAGTGCATGCATAAATTCTAGCAAGACTGAAGTCTGGGACTTATGTTAAAGTGAAAAAAAAGTAACAAATTTCACTTACTTTTTGTTTTCCTTGCATTTTATGCCAAGCTAATAAGCCCACTATAAAAAAACAATAGTGCTTGAGTCAGAGTATATAGGATTATTTATATTGCCTTTCACAGGCTTTTTAATTACTTCAAATAACATTAGGGTGCAGGTAATTCTTGGTTTAAATTCTCAAGTTAAAGAACCCTGGAAAACACTGCAATTTGAATCCCAAATATTCTACATTCCTCAAACAAATGTCTTCCCAGGCCACATCTGGAATAAGGTGTTTTATCTATGTTGATTGATCTTGTATTATTACAGAACATCCAGATTTATTCAAACTGCAAGTGATGCTTAAAGATACTTAGTGACCCAGACTGAGAGAGGTCAAAGAAACCATGGGAACAGTTTGCTTTTTTTATTAACCAAGAAAAGGATCTGTGATGCTTCAGAACACCTTCAAAGTTTGGTTTTATTACAGCTGATCAGCCAGTGAGATTTGAAATAATCAGTCAGGAAACACTGCCTTTGTTTATGTGTCACCACATAAGTGATGTGCCATTGATTATAGTTTTGCACTTGATGTAAGCTCAGGTTTCATAGGATGATGAAGGGAAGGAAGTACGTGAAAGAAAAGCTGCGAATCACAGAATCCTAGAATGGTTTGTGTTGAAAGGGACCTTAAGGATCATCTTGTTCCAACAGCCCTGTCATGGGCAGGGACACCTTCCGCCAGACCAGGTTGCTCCAAACCCCTTCCAACCCAGTCTTGAACACCAGGCAGGTTCCTTCAAGCCATGACTGTTGGCATTGAAGAAGACATGAAAGATCTGCTGAAGTTCTACTCCATGATGGCCCTTTGTGAGCCATAGGGCATTTTTCTTCCACCGGGTAATTTCTGTTTTGGAAGGCACCCATGTGGGAGTTTAACCTTTGCTTACCACTTCAGTGACCTCACAAACTGAACCAGCATTTGGTAGATCCTTGTTCACTGAGAAAGAGTTAAAAGGCCAATGTTTATTTGGAGCTGCGTTTGGTCTCAAAAAGGGTTTGTGGTTCCTCAGTCCAGTGGAACTTACTTTAACAACTCTTTTATTGAATATGGTAAGTGTGACCTATTTTGTTAATTTTTTTTTTGGTCCTTGGAGACTACTATCCTTGAGAAGAATCTCTCTCACTATCTCTCACTATGGGCTTACCATGAACAAATAAATCACTGTAAGAGATAGGAAATCCCCAAGAACTCTCTAATTCCTGGACTATTTAGATTAAAATTGTCAGAAGTAGATGCTGGTATGTTGCCTTATCACTGAAGATAGAGTGAAAAAAACCCAACCAAACAAAATAGGCACAAACAAGAAACTTTCTCAGGAATACCTGAATGGGTTATAGATTATAGTATTTTGAATCTTGACATCAAGGAAATGAACACTGAGACAGATAAATAAGTATAGAGAATTTTATTATGTATACAACACTTTAAAAACAATAAGCTGAAAATCCTCAACTAGCAATATTAAACCTCCTGTTCCTTTATTCATGGAAATGAAGTAATAAAATCTATTTCAGATAGAAAGCCCCCATTAGCTGTGCCATTGGGACTATAATGGGTAAATAGGTATGAGAATGAAAATGACAGTAAGTCTAAATTCTGCTTCCCAGCTCATGATCTGTTGTACTGAAATGAACCAAAGCTTTTGGAAAGCAGAATAAAACCCCAAATGGACAGCAAGATGCTGCAGGCTCAGTCATACACACAGAAAGGACAAGATCATATTCTAATCAATAACTGGGAGACTGCAGCTTCTTTGTATTTTTGTTTTAGTTATAAGAACTCTTCATCCTTTGGTCCTTTTTTCTCTTTTAATTTTTTTTCCCCTGTACTATTCCTTCCTGTTCATAGAATAAGTAGCCCCAATTGAAGTTTTTGACTTTTATTTCTTTTGTTTCTTGCTGCACTCTCAGCTCGGCAAATGTCAGTCTTCTGAGAATGGAATTGGAAGAACTGTTGATATGAAAGGACAAAATTGCAGAAAGCACTGTAGATATACTCAATGTCTTTAAAATCACCCACATCTTAAATGTCCAATTTGATGGCAAACTATTTCCCCTTATGTCTGGAATCACTAAATTGTCACACAATATCCTTCTGCACAAGATATTTCCCATTTTTGCCACCATCTTGACATAACCATGTAAGAACCAACAACAGTAAGAAAATCCTAGGGGATCTCTACCTGATCTCTGTTTTCTGGGAGAGAGTTTTCTGGTTTATGGACAATGATACTGAGTATGATATTGTATTAGTAACAGAAGTAAGGTTACAATAATAGAAATAATAAGAGTAAAACACCTGCAAGCATCTGACTGCTCAGAAAGCATCAGAACTCTCTGTGAGGATGAAAAGAAATATTTACCAGTAAAGAAGAAAATTCCAGCCTAGACACACCCCAGGAACATTAAGGACCATCCCAGTCCAAGAGGTAAGTCTTTTTGGGGTACAGCAGGCAGTGGTTTGGTTCTGAGCAACCCAGGTTGCTTAGCTATAATTTAGACTGATTTGTTATTGAAAAAACACTATCATCTTTCTCCCCAGATGAGCAGTCAATGTGTGAAAGCTCACCATGCTCACATTCCTAAGTTACCTGGCATTCATTTGCAAATGCCCTCACAAGAGATGTTCTTTGTCATGTTGGGGCTTTGCATCCCACTACAGGACCCCACTTTTCCACCCAGTGCCACAGGCAGATCCCCCCAGATCTTGCAAGGAGAGCACCTGAAGGAAGGACTCACTCAGTCCCTCATAAAGGTCATTGCACACACAAGGATAAGAGGATGAAGTTTTGACTTTTTCTCTGCCTCAGATGTCGCAGCAGCTGCTTTGAGGCTCTTCTATCCTCTAAAGGAACATTCTGTCTCAGCAAGCGAAGAAAGGAAAAGAGAGATCCTACACCATTATAATTACTTGAGCAAAAATAAACACACATATGGTGTGACATTTTCCTAATGCTCGGATCTTATTTGGAAGCAAATGTATTAATTAAAGGGGGGAGTGGAAAGGGGGAAAACAAACAACAATCTCTGAGTCATGAGAACATGACAAGCTGTCCTTTGAAAATGTTATTTTTATTTTTCATTGACACTGGTGTTAATTTATTAGGTGTTATAGTGTGTGCTTACTTATTTGTTGTTGAAAAGCAACAATTTTCATCCTCATTGCTTTTCTGTTTCATGTTTCAGTTTTGTTTATATACAGTGCTGAGATAAGGAGAAAGTTCAGTCACAGATAAAGGGCCATATCAATGTCTTTTTGTCCTTGAAGCTCTCAAAAGCTGATGTTAAATTTTCCCTGGTCTCATAAAAGATGTGACTCAGCTTTAGAGGGCAGGGTAGATATGAAATTCTCTTTCTTGGTGAAATTCTGGTTTTCTCTAAGGCATGCTGCCCATGTACTTAGGCTTCAGATGAAAACATATTTGACAATGGTCATCAAGGATCCGAGGCAGAAATGCAGAGGGCAGTCTAGAAATGGCCATTCCAACAAATACTCATGGTGTTGATGCAGCAGTAACTAAGCAGAAACAAATCTCCAAAGGCTCAATTTCACACAGAAAAAGTAAAAAGAGAAATGGATGAAAGTCACATGTGTCTTCTCAACAGGGTATACAAACTCAATGGTTGTAGCAGGCATTCAAGGAGGTTCCCTGGGGTTTTCTTATTGCTGCTGTTCTTCACATGACTGTCCTTCTAGTTCTACAGAATTGGAAAGTAATATGCCAGCCCAGCAGAGCTTTTACTATCCAGCTCCTTTTATATTATGAAGGCTTTTGTAATTGTTTTCATAACTATAGGTCCACAGTATTAAAATGAAAAAATGAAAACCCTTTGAAAGAACATATTAATTGCCTTTTTTTATTTCTTTATTTTCATTTGTAATATTCTTTGGTACTTCACTACTTTTTCTTGTGAAGTTTTTCCTTGTGGAAGTATTTTAATTCCCCAGAAATGTAAAACAGTTCAGTTTTATATTTTCTGTCTTCTACTTTGCCTCTCCATTTTCACCTCATTCTTCTTTTCTTTCTTAGAAGAAAAAGGAGATGAAAACAAACAAACAAGCAAAACCTGTAGATGTTGAAGGGAAAAACAAAATGCTAAAAAGCTATTTTGTTTTTTATTTAAACATGAAACCCCATTAGTAAATAATTACATTGTCATAGAGAAGCTTCCCTTCAGGAAAGCACAACTTTAAGTTGAAAAAGGGTTGAAATGTAAGCTTTAATCAGTTCTTGAAATAAATGCCACATTTCAATCTAAAAGAATGTTTGTTTTATTTCCATTCTCTTGTGATTTCAGAAAATGTACTAACTATAAGGCATTGTGAAATAAATCATGATATATTTCAGTCAATTATATGTTGTAATAAAAACCCTGTAAGTGTTTTGATTCATGGCTGTTGTTGTGCTCTTTCAGATCTCTCAAACTTCTTGCCTAATCTATGGAGCTGTTCCCTCCCAGCACATTTTACAATTTATTCACTCTTGCAGAAGCCATCTGGTTTTCAACTCAGTTTTTCTCATAAGCTCAGTTTCTTTTTCTCTTCTAAGAATCTTAAGCTAATAAAGGCTTTTTAAAATATAGAGTTGGGCTGGTTAAAGCACAGTGCATGCTCTCTATGGAAAAAAAAGGTTATTTGAAACAATTTTTCAGATTTTCAAGTTAGTTTCTCCCACCCTACTGTTCCAAAATGAAGAGAAACAAACCAGTTTTCATTTGGATTCCC
>VXBX01006022.1:25439-41376 GCA_013400415.1 Scytalopus superciliaris | reverse complement strand
TTCCCCCCCCCCCCCTTCTCTATTGCTTGAATTTTATTTCCATCCCAGCTGGAATACATAGAAAAAGATAAAATACAGAGAGGAGCAATATTTTAGGTGTGAGTTCCCTGGCATTTGATTATTCCCCTGGCTTTGTTCTTTGACCATTAACTTCACTGACCTGCCTCACACCAACAAAAGTAGCAGCATTTGCAGTGGAAGGGAACAAGTTTTGTCTACATGGGATTTGTTGGGACAGGAAAAAAGTTAGAGTGTACTGAAAAGGAGAGAGGGAGGTCCCCTGACAAGGAAATGTTACCTCTTAATATTCACTCAGAATGCTAAGTGTGGATTTTTCTGTCTGGATGGGACTTCATCGTTACTCTGATGGATCATAGCATGTGGGGAGTATGTTCTCATACGCTCCCTTTTTTCACTTCCAACATAAAATTTTTCAATTTCTAAACCTAAGAAGTCCTAATGGACTACAGAGAGAGAGCATGGCCAATCCTTACTCTCACAAAGAAGTACAGAGAAGAGGCAATTAATGCCTTCTGCATTAAATATATTGTGTCATCTTTGTTATATTAAAGAGTAATTAGAAACAAAACAGAACAGAAACAGCTGAGATGGAGATTTGGCTTTGGATTTCTTTCCCTACATAATAAATGGGTGTGATTAGGCTCTGTCCTATGTTGTCATACTTCTACAGGGGATATTCCTTTCAGCTAATCAAAAGTAAGGTATCTCAGATAACACCACAGGGCTGCAGAAATGGCATAAGAATTATGGGACAGAAGCCATGACGTAAATAGTTTTATCTGGAACTTTCCATGGTATTCATCAGTGAGCTGAGAGTGTAAAAGCTGCAAGTAGGAAGGGCTGCTTGCCTGCTCTAGTTGCACCCCTTGTGTGTTGTTCACCCTTGCAATTGCCAACTGCTCTATAACAAAATGCCCTCAGAACTTTGTACAGCTGCTTTTCTTTCCCTAGTTTTGAATTATTTATTACCTTTTTTCCCACACCTACAGTCCTTCATAATGTATTTTCTCATTTCTGTTCAAAAATAGTTTAAAACCCCCTCAAAATTAAAAAGTTATTTGAAAGGTTAACTGGGGGTCTGCCTGTTCTCTTCAATTTCTGTGCCAGCTTTCAGCATAAAACTGATGTCTTAATATATATGAAGATATCTCTTTGGATTTCCAGTAGGATTTTTAATACTGGATGGAGACTGACAACCAAAGATCAAAAACATAATTTCAAGAGGCTTTTATGCTTTTTTTTTTTTTGTGCTCAACATAATTTTAACACTATTTTCTAACATCAGATATAAAGACACACAGAAGAGTTTAGATCAAATCCAATGACTTTCAAAAATGGAGGATTTTGAAAAATCTGACCTTTGGGGGGAAATTTATATCAAAGTCAGAGATAAATCCAGATCTGTTCATAATCAGGAGACTGACTTCTGTTTCATCAAACTCTTGCTGGCAGGAGGAGAACCCTATACTGTAAGGAGAACCAAGGGGGAAATCTGTAAGCAGAGGCTAAGGGTGTATAAAGGAACAAATGAATTATACAAGCAATGGTCAGCAGGGAAAGGAGAAACTGCTTTATTTTTGCCTGTAATTGAAACTTCATATCAAGGCACTATCAGTGTGAGGTGATTAGACTGAGGTGATTTAGACCTGCTGTCCAATTTGACCTGTTGCCATAGGGTTAGAAGTAATATGTATAAAAAACCCCACGGGACACTGATAGATTGGTCGCTAGAAATGTTGGCTTAATTGGAACCCATAGCTCTGATATGACAGTTTGCATCAAGTCAGAGAGGAATGGAGGTGCTTGGTCAAAACACCTGCCTCCTACTCAAGCTCTTTGCCTTGTCATTCTGGCTTTACCCTCCTTTAGGAAATGAGATTCACAAAGACTTCTCTATTTAAAATATAAACTGCTCACCTCAGGAGGCTGATCACACCTTATTGTATATCTTTAGTGTTTTTACCATCTCAAAGCAGTTTTGTTTCTGGATTAAAAAAAGGGACCTGTTTAACTGAAAATTGATTAGACAACAAAAGGAAAATAAATTGCAATGCCAAGTATGACAAATGACACATGAGTTGCATAACTGTAAAGATGAATAGCTGTGCCTGCAGGCAGGACCATTTTAAACAGCATCCTCTGGCTGATTTCACTGGACTTTGAAATTTTCCTGTACGGGGTTTAAGATTAATTAAATAAGGCATAAAAAAAAAAATTGTAGCTCTTTGGTATGAATAATTGTCATGACTGCCAAAAGTAGCTGCCGAAACAGAATTAATCATCTTAGTTCAGTTCCTTTTCATCAGCAATTGGCTCTGTTATGAATGAAGTTCATGTGTATCATTGACTTACTCTTCTCAGTGATAATGAAGTCTCCTTCATTCACACTAACAGATTTCTAAAATTCAATGAGAAAGCAGTATGCTAAAATTACAGCAAGATTGATTTGTGAAGTTTCCTGGAGGTGGTGAATCCAACTTCACTTGATTACCATCAATCATGTGCAGGCAGAACTTATACATGTTTGTTTGTAAAGATAATGAGGCTTTCCAAAAAGCAGCCATAATGACACTTAGTCTCAGGATCAAATTCAAGACAGAAACCTGGATAAACCTGAGTCTCTCAAGGAAAAAACACCTTAAAAGTCACAGCACTGAACACTTGATCAATAAACATATCTACGTATTTTGGTGTGATATCCTTGCAATCCAGTTATGTAGTGACCTATCCTTAAGATTTAGAGCATGACTTTTCTCACTAGGAATATTGCTCAGTCAGATTGGCTAAACAGTTTTCTAAGGCCACTACAGAGATGAAACTAGTGTCAAGAGGCTTTAGTATTATTTGTGGCAGCAGCCTTGATGAGCAAACTGTTGTGTCTTGTCATATCATGCAGTGCACATTCAGCAAATGAGAAACAGTAGTCCTCATCAGGAACTTCTACCTTCATCCTCAGTATCTGAGCTTTTTATAAGTCCCTGGTGTGACTTTTGACTCTCTTCAGGATCCATTTTAACTTGAGACCTAATAATACTATTATTCTTACTGGGCTTGTAAATATGCACTCTTTTCAGGTATTACAAATGAAGAGATCCTTCAGATCTTCTGCAACAGTGAGTTACCTGTCTGGACTGGCTAATAGTTTCAGGGAAAAACAACCGACTTATGAAAGGTCATGCAATAGATCTGGCTGACAATATGAGTGCAATAAAGATAGCATATACTGGCATGTGCTCATAGGAGAACCTCATGGCAGGTCTTGGATGTTACCTTTGGATGTTGGTTTGAATGTGAACTCCCCTTCACAGAGAACTGGAATGACTGCAATCAGATCACTGTACCCAGTTGGGATTTTTTGTTTGTTTGTTTTTTAACAACTGGAAAAAGAGCTTTAGCAAGTATAATATAGAAGGGATTCTTGAAGCTTGTTTTCTGTAAGCTGGTGAGGACTTTGATTCTACCTTTACCAGCTGGTAGACCAACATCTTCTGATGTGTATGGCTTTAAATACAAAGCAGATGAAGTTTTACTAGATCTCGTACTGTTGCCTAAGATGGAGGAAAAAAATTTTCAAGACAATATTAGTAGAGATAAAGTAGAGAGCAGTTCTTTAATGAAAGCTTTCAAGTGCATGGGGTACATAGACGCACACCCAGTATAGGGTTCTTATAAATTTATAACACTACTTAATTTTCATATCTACTGGATATATCCAAAACATTTTGCCTGTGGTACCACCCTCAGAACTGCCCTGTTGGAGCCCCTCCAAGGGTTTTGGGCCCTTATATCTCATTTTGACTACAGTCCTATCTTCCAGGTGCATGTGTCCTAAACAAGATGTCCTTTCTGAAATCTTGTTCCTTGAAAAGACCATTAAACAGAATTTCAAGAATGTGACACAAACAGTGCGAAAGAGCTTTAGAAACTCTCAGCTGTTACCTTAAGTGTGAGAAAATACACAGCTATATTAAAATCTACAAATATATAAAAATCTTAAGGCAGCATTACAAGGTAGGAAGACAAATATTAGTATTAGATTGCACCAAAAAGGTGTGAGGTTTGCTGGATATTCAGGGACCCTTCCCAACAACAGTGGTGATGCAGTTCAAAAACAGGCTTTTTGGGTGGTTGCTGCATAGTCTTCACTGAGGTTTTCCTAATCAGTTCAAACAGATACCTGTCAGGGGTAATTTAAATATCATTATCCTGTCCAGAACAGATGATGATTTAGATGGACACAAGGAGATGCTTCCAGAGTAAACAATCTTTTTTTAGGCTGAGCAATTCTGGCTCTTGCCAAGGCTGTCAAATTGGACAGTGAGGCCACTTCTCCATTGCCTGCATGGTTTAAAAAACACATTTGAAATGATGTGGCAACCAGTGCACTTTCCCTTAAGAGAGCCATGACCACCCATCTCCCTTTCTCTACTCTGTGCCATATGCACTACTATACTGCCTGGGAGCTCAAACAGGGACTGAAAAATACTTCTAGAATTAGTACTTTTTAGAGTCAGAGAATCATGGAATGATTTGGATTGGAAGAGAACTTAAAGTTCATTTAGTTCCAGCTCCCCTTCCATGGAGCTTCTCACACTGAGATACAGGTTACTCCAGCACCAGATCCACCTGGTTTGAGTCTGACACATCTGCATTTCCATAAATTTTTGCCTTAATCTGTTGGAGCTTTCTGTCTTTTCCCTGCTCTGAGCACCTTGAGCATTGTCCTGCTCTTTCCCCGCTCTAAGCAAAAGCTTTGCTCTCTTCTGAAACAAATCTCAGCTCTCTTCTTTAGTTGTACAAAATCTTATCATAAATGTTCAGAAAATGTGTAACAGGAATGAGGGGAAAAGTAACCATCTCTGATGTGGCTCTCTTCAAAGAGTAAGCTCCTTTTTAATTAACCCTATGGAGTTTAAGCAAGACAAGCCAATTTTTCTGTGGTATCATTAGAGTCTTGTTTCCATAGAACAGTTTCAGTGACAGGTAACAGGTCAGGTTTATTTTAATTAAGTTTGGGTGACTAAAAAGGACAGACATTTCTATCTCGTCCATCATGTCTAATCTCAATATCTTTCTCAAACAAGTTTGAATAATAATAACATAGTAGGCTCTTCAATTCATTAATGAGGAAAAAAAACATTTACAAAATGAATTAGGTTTCTTGTAGCCTTCAAAGACCATTCTAGTCCTTTATAATATATAGTTTAATCTGCTCTCAATTAAATAAAAAATGTTGAAAATAATTTTTTTTCTGAAATGCAATTAATTTCAGACTAAACCTATTTTTATTCTTAGCACCTTAGCATTTGGGGAGCATGAACTGTGCAATCAGTGCAGGATAGAGAGAGGCATTTAAAGCTCTGAGCAGTGAATGTTAGTAAAAGGGCAGGGGGTAGGCCTAGGAAGCTGGAAGAAAAGTCACTCAGTTTTTTACCTGTTATTTATTTGCTTTGTTATTTTGCAGCCAAATGTTATAGCCATAAAATTTATGGGAGTAGGGATTGTTTTCCATTCATGACATGACATTCAGCATGATGGTGTGCTGACCTGCACAAGAATGTCTATTGCTGATGCTCTGTTAAATTAGACATTTTTCCAGCATAATGTTAACCAGATCCCTAAAACACAGAGCTGGTGCAGAAACAGCAAGTATTATCATTGGGTGAAATACATGTATTATCAAAAAGTGAAATACTGCATGCTATAGCTGCCACAATACAGGTAAAATCAAGTGAGACTCCTGTAAGAGAAAGTTTTCTCAGAAGTTTCCACCCTGAGCCATTGATGTGGTGATGCTCTGAGTCTCCCTAGGAACTTTCATCTCAGCTCCAGCAGATGCTTGTTTGAAAACAAATTTGTCTGGATCTAAACTTACTAGACTGAACTCCATGTGTGCAGAGAAGATGTGAGTGTCTTCCATGTAAGGATCATCTGATCAGGATATAGTTTCTAAATCACTGATCAGCTTAATAACAGGAGCTTATTCTAGAGTTATTTTACCTGTGAAGTCTTTGACATAGTTATTGGGTGCACTGGACTAAGCCAAGATGAGTATTTTCTATACAGTGATAATCTAATTTTTCCCATTATGTCACCATTCAGCTTTCTTCAACACTGTATTTGAATTCAGAGCCTTTTTTCCCGGTGTTACCTGCCAGTCTTAACATTTGTCATTTCTTGCCTTCAAGATTGTCCACTACTGTTACAGTTGTAGATGGGTTCTGCTCATACGAAACTCATTTTTCCGCCTTTATGGAAAAAAGAAGCAAGTTTTAAGAAACATTTGAGTCCCATTGCTTGAATTATTCATGGAGTTTTTTTCTGGCAATTTATCTACTAGCTCTGTGATTTTCTTACTGTATCTTTAGTTTATACTTTTGGTAATACATAAACAATTCCACAAGTAATAGAGAAACAAGCAGTTGGCTGAGGGCTTTGCTTAAGAAAAAAACCCCACAAACACTACATATTTATCCTTTTCAGTAAAGTGAGACAGTTGGAGCTGGGTGGAACTCTGACACTGAGGTGTCACAGCACTTTGAGCTTGCTTCTAATTTTCCTATGGTACAAATCATGATCCACGGTGGGTCTTTCTCCTGGTTTATCTGACCCCTCACCCCACTTCTCCCCATTTGAAATCATACGAATTGCAGATGTGCTTTCTTATGTCAAGCCCAGATGATGAAAAAGAAACACATAAATCAGCACTTAGTGGGCTTGGACTGAGGCTTTCCAAGTCAAAGAAAAGACTAGAATTGATTTCAGCACCCTCTGGAGGGGCTGCCAGCCTCATTTCCTCAAGCAGCAATAGATGTTCTAACCCTTGCTTGCACAAGGTCAAAGTGCAGAAATGGTGATGTCAATGCATGTTTCATCCACCCCTGTCTGGGCTCTGTGCCCATTCCAGTTTCCATGGAAGTCACTAGGAATTGCTCCCCTAATTTACGGAATAGATGGCTTGGCTTTTAAAGGAGCTGAAAGGATTGGAATCAGAGCATAGAATCATAGAATATCCCGAGTTGGAAGGAATCTGCAAGGATCATCAGTCGAGCTCCCGGACCTGCACAGGACACCTCATGAATCACACTCTGTGCCTCAGAGAGTTGCCCAAACACTCGAGCTCTGTCAGGCTTGGGGCCATGCCCACTGCCCTGGGTAGTCTGTTCAGTGCCCAACCACCCTCTGGGGGAAGAGCCTGTTCCCACTATCCAATCTAAACCTCCTCTGACACAGCTTCAAGCTGTTCCCTCAGGTCTTGTCAGCGGCCATCAGAGACTCAGTTTAACGTGTGAGGGCCTGATCCTGAACTCATGTCCATTTGGTCCAAGACAGTTCTGGGATCAACAAGTAAGTTACGGTTTTTCTTTTTAAAAAAATTAAAATTCATATGTGAAAATTTCTCCTTTTAATACTAAAGGGTGAAGCAAAATAGTACAGAGAATGTAGTCAGTAACAAGCCTGAACTATAAAAGTAGGATCGTGTCACCTTTCCATCTGGAAACTTAATCAAGACCTTTTAAATTATTTAGTTCATGAATGCAGCACCCTTGACATTGCAGTCAACATTTTAATTTCGCATAAAATACAGTGCAATTATGACCTACTGAGAGAAATGACAGTACTGTTTATGTCACTCAGTGGAAAATTACAATCAGATGAAACAATTACTGTGGCTTTATTTTTGTTTATGAAGAAAATTGTGCTTGTGGCTTCTTTCTCACCCTGGGTACATGACAGGCAGCTCATGACAGAAACACAATCCCATGAAGAAATGCAGAATTATTAAGATAATTTCTCAAAACCACTTCCCTAAGGCAGATGCTAAACTTTTACCCACTTCTTTTCTTTATCTTATTTTTAATTTTAACATGATTTGAGGTGGAAATTAGAATGATAAATTAAGGGTATTTACATTGTTCAGGCAAATTTGGCACTTCCTGGGCAAAACCTCTGTCATAGTCCAGGTTCAACACATTAAATTATTTAGAGTTTAAGACAGTGGGTTTTGATCATGTGTAAAAGGAAAAAAAAAAAAACACAGAACAATACAGAAAACCAAAGAAATGGCAAAATTGTAAACCAATAAAATGGTAAATCCTCCTAGAAAACTGGCTGACTGAGTACAACTTGGCGGAACAACACGCATCTACTCTGATAAAATAAGGTCTCCTTTCTATGGCCACCATACTTGTCCTTTGCTGTACCTGTTCCAGTTTAAAGTCCTTGAGCTCTGAGAATGGGAATGTTGCACACTGGTGCAGATGATTTATTATGATGTTATTTTATACTGCCCAGAGGAGCTGTGGCTGCCCCATCTCTGGAAGTGTCCAAGTGCAGGCTGGACAGGGCTTGGAGCAACCTGGGCTAGTGGAAGGTGTCCCTGGCCATGACTGGAGGGTTTTAGACGGATGATCTTTAGGATCCCTTTCAACCCAAGCCATTCTATGGTTCTATGATTCTATGATTCTGTTCTATTCTATTACACTTCATCAAATCACATCATGTCATATTATACTATATTATAATGATATATGATATTATTACAGTGATGGTCTATGCAATAGTGCAGTGCTTTGCCTGGGGCTTCGTCTTTCTTTCCACCCATCACATCAGTGCCATGTAGGCTCCCATCAAAGACATGAAGGTCTTTGTCATGGCATTGACAGTGTCCTTGCTTGTAGCAGCAATGTGTCAGGCATTTCAGACAAATACTCCTTGGCTTTTTGATACAGGCCTAGAAATCAGGAATCTCAGAGAACAAACACTATATTTTTAATAATTGTCTTTTTATTCTTGAACAGTAGCTGCTCAACTGCCTATTCACCAAGGTTTTGAGCAACTTAAAGGATTCTCCATAGGTCATCTGCTTTGCCTTTTCACTTTTTTTTTTTTTTTTTTACCTGTTAATTAATTTACAAAAGAAAGGAGGCATTAGAAACCCAGTAGTACCCCCTGATAAATACTTGCTTGTTTTTTCAGGGGTTTGTGGAAATATATTACTAAACAATTTGAGTTGTAAGTATGAACTAAATATAAATATGCAGAATATTAACACATGCAAACAGCTGATGTCCAAATATTCCACCCCTTAAATCTTGTGTTGTTTGCCTACACTAATCTACTTCAAAAGAGTCCTTGTGATTGATGCTGGGGCACTACAGGAGACTTCTTCCAAAGCATTTGAGGAACTATCCTGAAGCAGCATAAATAGTAGAGCTTCTCTTTTGCTCTAGTAATTCAATATTCCTTGAGTAATTGTTTGCTTAGGGATAGGCAAAGTTTATCCTCGTTTTAGCTTAGGACTTGGGAGACATAGCATCCATCCTCTGCTTCCTTCCCCACAATTTTGAGGGGGATCACAACCTTCTTAAATATTCAGAATTCACATTACAACATGGACTTGAAGAAACATCTTTTTAATCATCTCTATTTTAACAATTTCTTTAGTATTATCAGTGAATCTGAATCACTTAATGCTCTCAGAAATAATTTTTCTGTGGATCTTGGTATTTCCTTTGAGTATTTCTCTCTTTGCTGAATTGTCCCCTTCTTAACTCTACACAGATAGCTCTGAGCTACGAAGAAGTCACACCAAAGGTAAAGTGGCAGGGTGAAACAGAGCAGTATAGAGCCCAGTATGCATACTGATGGCTGTGCTTCTAATGTCCCTAATTGAAATTCAAATTTCAGATCTATGCAAAAGTTACCTGATGCATTTAATCAGAGGTGTTCGCTGTAGGGATGACCTCTGTGTTGTCCTAAATACAAAAAAATCACATACATGTGATGAAAGAAGTTGTCCCTTAGAGATGCAATCTGTGAAGAGCTCCAAACGACCTAATTACTAATCCCTTCTAACAGTGTGATGCCTGAAGGCAGGAAGGAGCCTTAATGCTTCACACTCAAACTGTGCGTGTTTAGCATTGGGGAAAGCCACATTCTGGAGAGACACGGGATGAAAAATAGGGATATGAAAGGAACCTCTGGAAACAGATGCAGACATCCTTTTTTGACTGAGTTTACACAAGTTCCTTTTATGGCAAGCTGTTCAGTGAAGGCACCATCATGTGCTGAGTCCAGCCTGGCTAAATGAACGTCAAGCCTATTAACTGCGCAATTTGCATTTTCCATTGACATTTTGTTCATACACCACTGGGATAGTTTTTCATTACACATGAATTGTTTTTTCTTAAAGCACAAGTGAGATTACGGTACTGACAGCCACCTTTAACAGTCATCTTTGAAAATGCTTTACCGTTATTACATTAAACCCATTAACCTCATTAAAACATCTACCGATGTGTGACCATATTTTCTGTCTATGAACTGCAAGGCAGCCTATGCTGTACTAACGAGTCCTTTGAATGCTGAAGTTTTACAGCAGGTACGCTCTTGTGTCTCTTGAAGAATTTCTCTGAGAAATCTTTACTTTCAGCCCTATCTCCTTGGATACCCAGCTGTCTCATTTAATAAGCTGCTATGAAGCTTAGCACAGAATCCTTTTCTCCATAAAACAGTTGCAGAGTTGTGCTATTAGGTGTTGAATATAAAAATTTTATTTTAAAAGGCTGTCCTTTAAAGTTTTGTTCTGTTCAAGTCACCTCATATTTGTGGCAAATATTCCCTTGGACAGACAAAATGAGTTGGAAAATTTGTAGTTTCTGATTTACATGGAGCTTGCCAGAAGACAGAATTCAGAACAGCACATCCTGCTATAATATATTTTTCTTGGGAACTAAATAGCTTCTCATTGTTCACCTGGACTTTTAAAAAATTCATTAATGCTGTTGAAATACCTCAGCTTAGTAGCTTTGGAGAGAAACATCATGTATCTACCCACTGAAAATGGGCTGCCTTAGGCTGAGCAATCCCACTGGCTTCTTGAGCCCACATTTGCAGAGATGGCTGTTGGGCTTCTTCCCTCATAAAATTGCTACTTTAATGGCCTTAATTCACCATCCAGCGTTACTGTGGGAATCCATCCATCCTGCTTCAAGAAGATGTAGGAATTCATCTTTATTCCTTTAGAAAATCCAAGGTTAGAGGTTCCTGCCATGGGATTTATTTTGGCAGACATGCTGTTGAGTCCTGAGTGTTGAATGAAGCAGCACACAAAACTAAAAACACTTGATAGAGCAGCAGACCTAGAGCAGGTTAATGTGCTACAGATTGGTGGAGGTATGTTGGCCGTGGAGGAGGTCTCCACAATTTCAGACCAAAGTTGAATGGTGGGATTGGCATGCATCCCTGGAAGTGTTCAAGGACAGGTTGGATGGGGCTTTGAGCAACCTGGTCTAGTGGGTGGCATTCTAAATGGAACTAGATGATCTTTAAGATCCTTTCTAACTGAAACCATTTTATGATTCTGTGAATCTAGAAGCTGAAGCCTTTGGAGAAGAGATGCCCAAGAAACATGCATCAGTTATCTGTGTAAACACATTTCAAGATAATCTCACTCTCATTTTCTCCATAGAACATACCAGAAGGCAGCATTCAAATATTGAGTGGGTTATGGGTCTCAGTGAGTGAGGAGAAAAAGGAAGTTAAGTTCTGAAATGGATTTCTTTTTTTCAAGGGAAGGAAAACTGATGAGTCCTACAGCTCAGAAGTGTAATGTGGCTTTTGTGTTGCTTCCCAAGAGCCTGCTGCCCACTTCCCATGCTGCCTGGCACCCTGGGAAGAATATAAAATCAGTGAACACCAGATGTCTCATGGGGCAGGAGAATTGCAGGCAGCAGCCTGTGAGCCAGCCTCAGCCAAGTGTCCATGGAACCTGCTATACCCTGCCCCTGACTCCTTGGTGTGCCAGCTGAGGAGCTGTGGATCCCAGTTCTGACACAGACCAATAGCCAAAGTGCAGGGGCATCCTTGAACAAGGTGTGCAAAAAGCCAGATTACTGGGAAACCTGGGGGTTTACCTGCCAGCCAGCAGAGAAGGCGATGAGCAGGTGGGCTGGCAGGAGATGGGGATCAGTGAGATCATAAAGTGCTGCAGGTTATGTTTAATTTTTCATAGGCACCATGGAGAGCACTGCAGGGGCAGCAGAGTGGCAGAGAAACTCAAAGCAAATAGGATGTTAGTTAACTTTTAATTGAACTCTAGGGCAGAAGGCAGAGATCTGACAGAAACAGTGGTATGTTTCATAAAAGAAAAGCCACCGGTACTAGCGGATAAATTTTGGACACTAAGTTGGGTCATAAGCTCTTCACCAACAACAGAAATTTTGAGACAAATACATGAGAAAGTTACTGCCTGAAAAGAGATATTCCTAATAGTGTTTGAACATCATCATGTTAGTGATGTCCTTGATGGCACCAGAACAACGCACTCTGTAGAGCAGTGGATAAAATATTTGAGTCAAAGCATGAGTATCCTTTTTAATTGCAAACCAATGAAGCATGTATTTGAAAGAGCCACTTGTCCCTGTTTCCCATCAGGACAGTCCCTCTCAACAAGACAGAGTTGTAAAGAACAAAGTGGATACAAAGTTGGTCTGTGAATAGAAGAATAAAGGGAGTGAGTTGACTTCATCACTGGTACCAGCAGGCAGACAAGAACAGACTCATGAATGGTCACTGAGCATCTCAGCACGTATGCAAGGAGTAACACTGTGATGTCTCTGGCACTGGGTGTGAGTTTGTGCTCATGCAATGATCTGCTTGAGAAATGCCACTTCTACAGTTTGCTGCTGAGGTTGTGGTTTGTACCCAAAGTGCTCCTGACATAAACAGCAGCACTGCAGAGCATGTAATGAAAGGGAATATAATAAGCAGCTCTAGGACAATGTAATCAATGAATTTTTGATCTGAGAAAATATGATAGTAAGTTGTGGGATTTGAGAAGAATTCGAGCTAATGGACTGAAATAAGTAACCAGTAATGAAGGTTGTGTGTAACACAGGAGAAAAGCTAACAGTAAGGTGGAAAAAGACCTTAACAATCCCATCAAGTCCAACCATTAACCAAGAACTGTCACATCTGTTTGTCTACCCTGTTGGAATGGCTTCTTTTATGGGTGTGAAGGAGATTGGTCACCATTGCTCCTGGCCCTACTCAGGTCCCATCAGCTGGAATCAAACAGGCTGATCACAGTAAGTGTGGTGACATCCATACTGTGTTTATCCCAGAAGAGAAAAAATGGGTATAAAAATGTCTTAGAACAAAGATATATGTACCTAATTTGTCTGCTGAAACCAGTTATCTGAGAGAACTGCAGTGCAACGATACCTAATGACAGCATGGTATAAATCTCAATAGAAGTTTGAAAATCTGGGAAAAGTAAATTCTAGAAACCCTTGTCCTAAAGAGCTCCTGGTGTGATTCCACTTTAACAGCTTTACCTGCCTGAAAGTGGTGAGCCTTGTCAACTCAGTGTAGATTAAGTTAATATAGAAACTCCTGATTTTCTCCAAGGTAATTTATCTTGTGCAATTTTTACATCTATTTTGGAAAATGATGAATTTCTTACTGTAGGTGCATGTCTTCCTCCACAGATGAAAAAATTGCCAGGGCACAGTAATACAAAAGCATTGTTTTATTTTATTCCAAGGATGTAATATTTTCAGGGATTTAATTAGAAGAAGCTATTGTCAATCTGAAATGGCCATAAAGCATTTTTTACTGTGGATAGGAGAAACAGGCAAACACTGCCCCACACCTGAAAATACAAGAGACTGTGTGTCTTCCCCAGCTACAAGTGTGTGTTCAGAAAATTGAATGCAGACCTGAGTTGCTGCTTTTAGTCAGAATCTCCAGAGGATTTGAAAAACTGCAGTGAAGCAAAGTCCAGATCAGGAGTGGAAACAGAAAAAAACCAGAGCAGCACAGAGCAAACCAGAGAATATGTTCCCTTTCCCCATTAGATTTTAAGGTGGCACATATTAATAAAGAGACTTTTATCTCTAGGTAATTAATCCCTATGTTATTAATCTTTAAAATGATACAGGAAAAAAAAGAATTTTAAAAGATACATGAAAAAAAAAAGGTAACATCAAATGTTTTAAGGGAAAGATTAGACACATCTTTTTCTGGCCTCAACAACTGTTGCTTCTGAACAACTGTAACATCAAGGAAGCTATAAGGGGATGCATGTTCTGAAAATTCAGGTCAGTTTAAAAGACCATGCTAAACGCTTCTTGAAGGAAAGCACACAGGCATTTTTACATTGCTCACAGATAACTCACATTCCTAGACCTGAGAAAGCTAAACAGGCAGTAGGTGAAATCAAATGTATTTTTGTTTAATGTGACACATCTATCAGAATAAACATAATTAAGACATCACATTTTAGTAGGCATGGAAGTGAATAAGGAGTTTTTATAGGCAAAGCTAAGTTATGTTGTGTGAATCCCATTTGTCTCCAGTTAAAAGTCACTTGTTAAATTATGTTAACTCAGATTTAGAAGAGTTGAGTGTCTAGTGGAGGTCAGGGAGGGTTTCAGTATCAGATCCCGGCAGCAGAAACCTGTTCTGAGTTGTTTTCTGATCCATTAACTGCTGTGAATGTCTGTCATCTAAAAGAAATGATTGTTTGATATTTTTAACATCACTACAGTTGCACCTTTTCATACTCTTGTGTTGAGTCAGTCTAAAAGTTTGAGTAGTTTGGCTGTTAAACCAAAGAGTAAAGTTTGTTAAAAACAAAAGTACAGACTTGGTAAGGGCACTGAAAAGCAGCTGTCTGGAAACCAAGTTCAGAGCTTAAGGAGGCATTTCTCACAACTATTCATTTTGTGAGAAGGAACAATCTGAGCTATTACTGTGAGAAGTAAAAACAGTGTTTGGCATGACCAGGGGAAAGCACCTGGTATTAACACAATTTTGATTTGTTCACTGTTTTAAAGAACTTAAAGTTGCTGACTATTTATAGTACAGACTATTGAGAAATTTTGCAGCATTTCACTCCTTTTGGTTGTAAAGTTCAGCTGTTTCTGATTTACCAGTCATGTTTATTGCAGAAGTGTTGCATTAAGGTGAAAAAGAGAGACTTCCATTCCTCCTGCCCACCGACAATGGTCTTACCTCACTGAAGCATTTTTTGTGTTGCCAGCAGCAAACCATGTACAGCAGCACAGCCAGATCATCATCTATTTCTCCCACCAATGATCACCATAATCTTTCTTCAGTCTCTGTGTTATGTGACAACAGTATGATGGTGCCACGTCCCACCACCAGCAGGAGCCCCACTCTTGCCTCCAGCCCCTCCACCTGTGCCAGCACAGGGCTGTTGTTCTCACTCCTCAGTAGGTTACACCACTTTTGGGATGCGGCCAGACCAACCTTCTCACAGGATTGAGGAGGATTGGTCCTTAGTGATTTCATATTGTATAACACGATGGCAGTGTTTAAGACCTGCAGGCAGTGGAGTTTATAACTAGGAATCACAGTTTAATTACCCATTGACTTTGAGACTGAAAAGAAAGTGGAAATTCAAAGGAAAGGGAAGGAGAAATCTGAAATACTTCAGCATGAATTAAACCCCCCACACCTATATTCTTCTATTATTATTATTAAACTGTATAAATAGCCTTTCACATGTCTTTTATATTACGTCCTGATATCTCTATGAAAATACCTTGAATGCCTTAGCTCATGTATAGAATAGACTGTGAGAATAGCATCTCACGAAGAATGATGAAGGATCACAAAAAAAGGAAGCTTTTATTGAGAAATCATTGTAATGTGGGCTTTTAAATACATTACATGCAGAATCACTTTTTATTAAGCATTTCTTTTTCTAAACAAGCTCTAGGTGGAGACATTTATCCATAAAATTATTTTCTTTAACAAAGTTTGAGAGAGGAACAAACCAGTATAATTTGAAAAAAACCAAAAACTTTGAGAATTAATTTTCAGACTCAACTTTCTACAGAAATAATATAAATTATTGAAGGATAGTATTTAACACAAATGTCAC